>WSYH01003387.1:0-54661 GCA_036426205.1 Ascaphus truei
GACTCCCTGGGCTTAAAACTTTATTTATCTATTTGGGAGAGAGCTATTACCGGGTTACCATCAGCACCCGCTTCAATTTCCGATCCGGTGACGACAGGAGGAGAAAGAAAAGACACCTTTCCAAGTGTGCACTCACACTTGGCCGTGTGAGTAGCAACATTTTGATATTTTTTTCCCCTATCACTTGACATTAAATCAAATTACTTACGATTGGAGAAGTGGGACTACCCCCTGGAGTCTAAAGATACCACCCCCTAGAGTGCACCCACACATGCCCGTGTGAGTGTTTTTAAACTATCCCCTTTTTTCTCTGGCAATATTATCCCATTGTACATACATTCTGGTCACATATATATGTATTTATTTCGAGGGTGATACCACACCAAAGAAGAAGAGCCCGGACGCGAGGCGAATTCACAAGACAAAGAAGGCGATACCATTCCAAAGAAGAAGGAGAAGAAGAGCCCAGACGCGAGGAGACGATCGAATTCACAAGACAAAGAAGTGAGGACCTAAAGATACCTTGATGAGACAGCATTTGCACAAGGCCGTGTGGGTGTTTAAAATTATATTAGATCTAAAACATCCACTTATAAAGCTTCAGAGTTTAATACACCTGAACCAGACTGTACTCTATTCTACACTTCCACCAGTGCTCCCCCATCCCTTTCTCTTGTTTCCCACAATAGGTAGGTATTTAGAGACTGTTCGGGATAGTGTGAAATATTTTCTAATTTTACGCCAGGCGATAACAGCGTCCCTGAAAAAAACACAGTTAAGTATTACTGTATTTACATTATCCGTGTCTCGAAGGAAGGGCAGAAACCTCAGGGAGTGTGGAAAAGCTAGCTGTCCCTCCACCTTAGTTAACAAATGCTGATCTTTCAAACATCCAATCCCCAATGTATCTTGTTAGTGCAATTGGATTGAAGGCCCCCACATCTGGTTGTCTCAGACCTCCCTTTTCGCTATCGGTTTGTAGCCTTTGCAGACTGATCCTATGTTCCTTCTTATTCCAAATAAAATTAGTAAAGTTCCAATGTATTTTTGTTTTGTCTTTTTTCCCAATAAGTAGGGGAAGTGCCTGGACCAAGTATAGGAGTTTTGGGAAAGAGACCATTTTGACTAAGGCAATTCTCCCAGACATAGTCAGTGGCAGTTTCGTCCAACCTGCCAACTCCTCTGCAATCTTATTTATGATGGGTTATAATTCATCTCGTATAACTTCTGCAATTTTAAGGGAAAGTGAATGCCTAGGTGTTTAATAGAATCCCTGGCGACCTTAAACGGAATTGGTGGTCGAGTCAGACTGTCCCCTCCTTAGCCAAAGAATCTCAGCCTTTGTAAAATGAATTTTATATCCTGTAAATGTTTGAAAGCTATCAATAATCTGCATTATCATTGGTATCTGTTCATGTGGATCTGAACAAAACAGATGAAGGTCATCCGCGTATAAAGCCACCATGATTACCCGTTTCCCAATTCGCAGACCCTCAAGTGAGTCTCTCAGAACACTAACTAATCTGTTTAGTGTTTCTAAAAAATTTTTTTTAAAGATATAAATTGCTAAAAAGAGTGTCTTAAAAGTATGCAATTGGTACTAGTGTTTACAGCAGTACTTACACTGAAAGAGAATAAAGAATGAGTGAGTAAATCTAGACTGACAGCATCTGGTACAGAAGAAGACAATAATCATGACAAGAGGAGAGTGGATTCATTAATACTTACTTAATTCTGCCACACCTTAATGCAACTTAAGACCCATTTCATAAAATCTTGTTTGTGGGGAGGCGCATGCGCGGCGCCAATGGTTATGGCAGCATAAAGGAACAGCTCCACCAGTACCCAGCCTTATAACACGCAAAATCAACTATTAAGCTTAATAAATTTAGATACAAAAACACAAGAAGTGGTAGCGGAGGACTCAGGGGTGGCAACCAGATCCCAAAAACAAAAGCAGACAATGGATTTAAAGAAATATTTCACTAATTCAGATCCGGACAGAGCGGGAAGAGCCCCTGCAAGGGAATCAAGCCACGGCTCTGACTCGGAGATGGACGCACAGAGAGAAAGAGCCGACAGCGGAGACAGGGAACTGGTCACACAAAGTGATCTTGAAAAGGACTTGAAGTCTTTGTTCAATGATTTAAAAGTCATTACTACAATCTGAACTACAGGAGCTAAGGAAGGACATCAATCTCATTGGAGACAGGACTGATGAGCTTGAGAAAAAAATGCACGCTGCAATCAAAGCAGTGAGGAAGACCGAAAAAACAACTGCCTATATGAAGGCACAAGTAGCAGGTATCATTGACAAGAAGGAGGATTCCGAAAACCGGGATAGAAGAAACAATGTGCGAATCAGGGGTACCCCAGAAGAAATTGTTGAAATTGAGGACTTTATCTCTAGATGGATAACCTCGCTCCTTCCAGGAAAAACAGAGACAGAGATTCTCCTAGATAGGTGTCACAGGGCCCTTAGAGCTCGTCCCCAACCAAGTGAGACCCCCCCCAGAGATGTAATCATACGATTTCACTCACAACAAAAACAGAAAAGCCAGCACAACATACAAAATTACACAACATATATTATTTCAAAGGGAAAGAAGCGCTATGTGTGATTACACACAATTCTCCCACCATAACATTTGAAGATGTAAACCTACATGTCTACCAGAATATATGTCTCCTAACACCCTGGAAAGGAGATGCAGACTACAACCAAAAACCAAGGTCCTTAGGGAACATGGCGTCCGGTATCAGTGGACGTTTCCCCTTGGACTCCTGGAGATTAAAGAACGTCGGGCAGTGTCCATTAGATAGTTGGAAAAGGGTGAATTCCTGTCAAAACTGGGGATTAAATCAAACTTCACCTACCGTGCGGAGGACGAGCCTGCCCTGGAGGAGTCATGGAGACCCTCAGCATGCGGTCGGGGAGGAATGGCGACCAATTAAGGCCTTAAAGAGACAAGGTAACTTTCCCAGACCATCCAATTAACTCTTAAAGCGGCCTCACCATTACCACTCAATTCCCCTACACGGCGCTTCCCTGTCAGGGAAGATAGCCAGCAACATACTACTTGAAACAATGCAGAGTCCAGGGCGCACATGGAGGACCCACCAGGGAATGAGGAGAGGGACACTTGGTTATTCCTGTAATGGAGGCTCCAACAGCGGAGAATTGAGGGAAGTGGAGTCCCCCAGGATAGTGAAGGACCCAAGAAGAGATTGCGGCATTGTGGAAATAATGAGATTTCAACAGTTGCCAAAATTAGGAATAACATTTGGTTCGTGTGCCAGATGTTAGTTTTTCCAAGTTTGGTGAATGACTGCCAATAAATTTCAAAAAGTCTGGTTGCTGTGGCTGGCCAAGACGGACATCCCAGGAGTGAATCCCACCACAATACTGCTTTGATAATTCTAGATGCGTTCTACTTTGACTTGTAATGGGGGTTTTGGGACCGAGAGACTGGGACTGCGCAGGAGCCAGAACGAGCCATCTAAGTTTAGACAATAAAAGACAAAATGGACCTTCAACACAATCCCTCCCCCCACCCCATTTCCCTTTGGTTATTTCTTTATGTTTTTCATGATATTTGAGACTACTAATGCATCTTGTTTGAAATATTGGAATGAAATGCAGTATGTCTGAAGCCAAAAATGTCAATAAAAATGTAAATTACAAAAAAAAAAAATCTTGTTTGTGTGGAGATCGAGGCCTAGCTCTTCCTAACTTTTACATTGCATTTGGCAGCAGCCCAGATTACTAGTCATTGATTGGCATATGTCTATTGAACCCAAATGTTGGGTGGAAATTAAACCTGAATGGTTATTCTCTTTTTCACTTGCCAATTTACTTTGGATACCCAAATCAGTATGCCCCAGAGAAACTTGTGATATTCCCTTTGTTTATTGCCCCCTCTTCCACTGGGATAAATGGGACAAGAAGACAGGATTGGCAAAGTTCCCTTCCCACTTTATGAAGTAATGACTAATCTCTCTCTGTGCTCACCCCCTCCTCTCTTTGCCAGACCATCCCACACTCAGCTCTCTGCAGTTGGCCGATACAAGTACCACTGCAATAACTAATGGGAAGTATCAAGTTACAAGTTGTTTTTATTACTACAGTATTACTACGATACCAGAAAATTGGAAATCCCTACTCTGAACAAGCAAGTGGTTTCTCACTTGTATGAATCATCTGATGTTTAAAGAGGTAACTCTTATGAGAAAAGCTTTTCCCACACACTGTACATGTGAAAGGTTTCTCCCCTGTATGACTCATCTGGTGTTTGACGAGGCTGCCCTTAACACTGAATTGTTTCCCACACACTGTACATGGGAATGGTTTTGGGTTTGCCCCTGTATGAATTATCTGGTGTTTGAGAAGACTGCCCTTAAAACTGAATTGTTTCTCACACTCTGTACATGGGAAAGGTGTCTCCCCTGTGTGGATCCTATGGTGTATGAGGAGGTCCCTCTTCAGTGAAAAACTTTTTCCACACTCTGTACATGGGAATTGTTTTCGGTTTGCCCCTATATGAATTATCTGGTGTTGGAGGAGGCTGCGCTTAGCACTGAATTGTTTGTCACACTCTGTACATGGGAAAGGTTTCTTCCCTGTGTGGATACTGTGGTGTATTAGGAGGTCGCCCTTCCGTAAAAAGCTTTTCCCACACACTGTACATGGGAATGGTTTTACCCCTGTGTGACTCCTCTCATGTTCGAGGAGACTGATCTTCCGTGAATAACTTTTCCCACACTCTGTACATGTGAATGGTTTTACCCCTGTGTGAATCCCCTTATGTTCAATGAGGCCAATCTTCCGAGAGAAACATTTCCCACACTCTCCACATTTGAAAGGTTTCTTCCCAGTATGAATATTCTGGTGTTTGAGGAGATATTCCTTACTGCTGAATTGTTTGCCACACTCTGTACATTTGAAATGTTTCTCCCCTGTATGAATATTCTCTGAGTCCGAGGGACAGCCGTCTGACGTTAGCGCGCGCACCACGCTGGAGCGCCGAGTCGTGCAAGTGATGACTGTCACAGTATAGGGTCAGTCAGGAAAAGTTGACTGAAAATGCTGATGAATCACCAGAGTATTGTATAGTGACAACTGGGTACATATAGGTTCTACAGAGGGGTATATATTCCATGTTGCGAAGTATACTCCTATGTTGACTGTAGTAACGTCGGGACATATACAGTATCTGTGACCCTTTCAACAGCGATTTTCGCACGTTTTCCTGGACTGACGCCTATACGGTGACGTCACTACACTCGCAAGACGGCACGATCCAGCGTGGTGGGAGCTGGGGCTGCCGCAGAGAACGTCAGACGCGTGTGTTCCCTCGAGAGACTGCCACGTGAAAAACTGCTAATCATGAGTCGATACACGGAGATTGACTTAATTTCTGGCCGCTTGTAGGAGAGTTTACAGGAACATTTGCAACGCACATCGTGCACGTGAACGGAGGGGCACTGTCATGGCAATCTTGACCGCACAGAACATGAAGGGACCAGCGTATCCATCTACTGCTTCCCCGATGTGTTCCTAGTAGTCCATGAGTGGGAACAGCCATCATGGGTTACATTCAATCCCGTTTCCATTTATCTGATGCTCCACGCACGAATCTTGACTAATTTTAACATATAAATGTGATTTACTATTATCCACGATGAGCATTTTGCGCTGTTTTCTGTTTTTGTGTTGTCTAGATTATCAGGGGTCTTGGGCCTTACCCTAATACAGCAGCAGACCGGTCCTTACACATTTATTGGTATACAGTTATTTATACTCACTTGGGTTATTTAGTGGTATTTGAGTGCAAACACTTTTTTTTTTAAGTTTTCTGATAGTTTTTGACCCCTATCACAAATTGCGGGTCAGTTTAGTTAGGCGCATTGTATTGTTTGAGAGTTTTGTTGTGATAGTTAATTGGATGATACCTATTGATGTTTGTTACAGTATACTGATTTGTGTGTTTTGGGTTATATCATGACATGTTGTTGCGTCCCTTGACTTGAAGGTGCAGACCCCTGCCTTGACCAATCAATACAGTAATAAATACAAATGATCATTTAAAACATTTGAAGTCAATGATTCTAGAAAACAACTTTCAGGTCTTTGGTGGCCTCAATAAAAGTCATTGGGGACACGGATATTAAGGGCCCAGACCTTTAAAACTATGGGTTAAAAAGTGAACATTGTTAATTAAGCAGTTGAGGGAGAGTACATTTCGGAATTATTGTTAGGTAATTTGCTTTCAGTGATTTTGATTGACGATAAATAATTCAGTTCTATACTTTTTGTTTAACTTCTCTGTTAGTAGAAACTTCCTGAAGGAGTGAGCACGAACAAGAGGCCAGTGAAACAACTGCTACTCCTGATCTAAACAGAGCTTTGGACTCACTCTTCTGGATGCTGTGGGTGAGTTTACAGGACTCTTTGCACGCACATCGTGACAGACGTGAGCACCGCAGGCCATCTGACCGCAGAACACTGAAGTGGACCAAGCTATCCATCTCTGCTTCCCCATGTGTTCCAGTGTCCATGAGTGGTAACAGCCATCATTGTTACATTCAATGCCCGTTTTCCATTTATCTGATGTACGCAGAACCTTGAATCATTTTTAACATATAAATTGTATTTACTTATTTCATGATGAGCGTTGTGCGCTGTTTTCTGTTTTGTTTTATACAACAAACTTACTTGAATTAGAATTGGGGAAAAGAAAAATGTTGGGGAATAAAATGCATCTAACACTAATAAGTCCCAATATTTAGTTGTTTTCATTGTTTTTCTGCACAAAACAGTTTGGACAAATCATTCAGTACATTACTAAGTATATTATCTGTAATGTTGTTGACCGCAAGACAGGATATGAATCCACAGGGCAGAGGTAGGGAGTAGTACACTGACCTTGGCCTGGGATGCAGGGTAAGTCAAGGCCAATTCCAGAGTTGAGGCAGGGATAGTCAAGTCCAAGCAGAAGTAAAGCACAAGCAGGCAATTACTGAGGCAAAGGCAGCACTCAAGCAGAACCAGGTACAGAGTACTTTGCACAAGCAACGTCAGGGAGCATCTACCTGCTCTTTAAAGGCCAGAAGCAGGTGCTGGCAATGAGGGCTAGAGAGAGGCTGACTTCCTGTCAGGTAATGAGGGGCAGGAATTGCCAGGAAGCAAGATGGCCACGGTTGCTTCAGTGCGGGTGTGAGGTGACTTCCTGTCGGCAGCCATCTTAGGAATCCAGATATATCCCTTATAATTATCTATATTCTGTCTTCATAAATATGGGTCATTTAGTTCTATACTTTGGCCTAAATATTTTAAGCTTACGTCACGGTACACTCATTTCAGTAGGTCCTACACCACCAATATTATACGGTCTTATGTATTTCTTCCACTCCATCCTAATCCACAAGAAAGGAGGAGACCTCAAGAACAACATATCAATCAATCTACTTCTAATAACTTACAGTCTTAGCAAGCTGAAAACCCAAACCCACGACATTGTGTACGTATATATTTGTATCATTTGGAGAGCTACTGGGTTTGTAACCTAATGTACAAGCGCTATGTACATTAATGGCGCTATATAAATAAAGACATACAATACAATACAGTATACAACGAGACAAAAAAGCCCCAATGCTACATCCAACTTGATCAATCATTTAGTACATTACTATGTATATTATCTATATTCTGTCTTCATAAATATGGGTCATTTAGTTCCATACTTTGACCTAAATATTTTAAGCATACGTCACGGTACACCCATTTCAGTAGGTTCCACACTACCAATGTTATACGGTCTCATCTATTTCTTCCACTGCATAGAGAAAAGAGAGGAAATGAAAATGCTGCAGCATGGAGTGCATGACAAACATGCGGTGCCTAAAGGGTTAAAATTTAAGCAGCAGTATATGTGCTATGTATGAGCTACAGTACCATTAAAATCAGAAGTGCCCTAATAATTATTTAAAATAAAATAAAAAATACACCATAAACATACTGTACTGTATTTATACTTCCTCAAGATTGTTCTTTTTAGATCCTTAAAGAGAGTATGATATTGCATCTACTGTAGGAGCATTCAGAGGAGCGAGTGTAGGAGCAAAGCATTCATGTATGGCAGTTTAACCAAGGTCTGAGGTTAGAAGGGTGAGAGTGGCAGAGAAGAAGTGGGGCATGTAGATCTTGAGAGGAAGATAGGGCAAAATTATAGTTCATAACAAGGTTGTCGGGGTCAGTAGAGGAGCAGAGAGAAGAGGGAGGAGAGCAAAGTGGAGCGGAGAGCGGTTGGCTTAATAAAACGCAGGTCTCTACAGAACGGAGGGGTAAATGGAAGTGAAAAGGAGGATTCAGAGACAGTAAATGAGATGAGGTGATGGTCAGGGAGAGGAAAGGGTAAATAGAGAAATTAGAGAAAGAGACAAGCTTCTGAATTAATCTTGGCATTTAGAGGCTATGAGCATAGGCAGAATACACTGGTCACACAGTGAAAGGTGATCTTAAAAGTATAATTTTTTTCCAAATGTGCTCCATCTCATCCGTTGAAGGTCAGGGACCCATTTCCAACCTTTATACTCAATTGAGAGCCATATTACTCCACTATGCTGTACGTGGCTTTTCCAGAACACCCAGCAGGCCTACGGACTTCCTATGAGAGGTAATTAACCCTGAATACTCCTTTAATGTGACTACATAACAATTCCTAACTGGACGTGAAAAGTAAGTGATTGTACTTGATTATTAACCTGGAGTGCTGGAAACAGTTTTTTGTGCTACCAATGTTCAAACCTCAATAAACAATAATATTCTCATAATAAAAAAACAAAAAAAAACATATAATTTTCTTAAGGTTATTAGAACATGTAGCTTGAAATTCTATCCTTGAATTAATGTTATTTTCCCCAATATTGTAGAAATGTCAGTACATTTATAAAGACAAGTGGGGATGTAAGGGTACTTACCACCAACAGGAAATCTACCCAGTTCACCCTTTATGGTTGTCAGCTGTTCCTCAGGGTTCGGCTCTTCTTTCTCTGACTTCATCTCTAAACTCTCTGATACAATCACGGGACAACCTGGCAATAAGAAAAGAAAAATCCATCATGTAAAGGTAGGAGTGGGGGCTCTTCTGATATCGGTAAAATAACAGTATAATAGAAATCCTCTTGTAAAGATATGTGTTACTGACCCTTCTGGCAGAAAATTAGTTAAAGAGTTGAAGACATATTATATTTTACCTGCTGGTGGGTCTATGAGGAAAAAAGTATAGCCCCCTCTTGGTTGTCTACTGGTTTCTATAAGCAGTTTTTCCCAACTCCAGTCCTCAAGTCCTCCTAACAGTCCAGGTCAAACTGAGTGAGCTACCTGTGTTAATGTGAGAATATTCTTAAAACCTAGACTGTTAGGGGTACTTGAGGACTGTAGTTGGGGTTAATTATTATAATGGGTTAACTGTGTGGGCCCCAGGTTTAACCCCTCTGCTTTCAACATCATGATCTGTGATGTCAGCATGGAGGGTATAAACAACCACATACTTTGTTCTACAAGCAGGTTCACCAGAGTCTCAACTGAGGCCTTCATGCAAGTTCTGTAAATATGTTGCGTGTGTCTAGTCTGCAGCAAGGTATGTTCCGTCATTATGTTAGTTTATAAATCTACCTGGGAAGGACCATAAATAGCTTCTTCTTTCCTCCCCAAGTAGTCTTGGTACAAAAGCTGAAATATATACAGTAACTAGAAACATCTTAGATGTAAACTTTGCGAGGGAATTGGTGAGAACTGCCAGGGAAGGACTCTCCAGGAAAAAAAATTACTGTAAATTAGTATCGATTTTCTATTTTCCTATTGTCCACATGGCAGTGGTCAACAATGGGACCTGAAAATCAGTACCCACATAAAACAAGGGAGGGGCTCCTAGAATAAAACACCACACTCCTTGCCACTTAAATATGATCTTTTATTTAGGTGGTGACAATTGACTGCAGGACCTTTCTTCCAAAGCATGCGTCTGCTGAGGCTTGTACGTCCAGAATAATTCTTAATAAATGTATTAATTGAAGTCCATATTGCTGCCCTGCATAATTCTGTGGGGGAAGCCTGCATCTTGGCTGCCCATGAGGTGGTCATGGCTCTTGTCGAATGTGCGTTCAGCAGCTCTGGGACTGGAATCTTTTGACTAGTATAGGCCTTCCTGATAGCCATTACAGTTAATTGATTTATGGTAGATTTTGAGGCTGCTTGCCCTTTCCTTGTTCCCTTTGGAAGAAAGAACAGGCTATCTGACTTCCTAAATCCTTCTGTTTTGGAAAGGTAGAGCTTTAAACACCTCACTACATCCAACGTGTGTAGAATCCGTTGTTTGTCGTTTGCCGGTTGATATGGAATTTTGAAACAACCTTAGGTAAGAAAAGCTTTACTGGTCTCAAGACGACCTTGTCTTGATGAAAAAAAAAAAAGGTTCGCTCATGGACAAAGCTTGTAATTCACCAATCCTAAGCGCCGACATTACTGCTATCAACAGGAGATCCATGTCTGGAGCTTGAGAAAGCAGTTCAAAAGCTGGAATCTGTTAGAGCCCATAATATCAGTGACAAATCCCAACCCGGAACTGGGTCCCCATTTTGTGGATTGATTTTCTTCAAAGCTTGGAAGAATCTACTTGTGAGATCTATAGCGGCCAAATGTCTCCCTAGTAGGGCCGATAATACTGACACCTGAACCTTCAGTGAGCTACAGCTGAGCCCTTGTTCTAACCCTTCTTGCAAAAACACTCTGGAATTGCAGGAATAGGTGGCTCCAAGAAGCTTACACCTTGTTGCTCACACCACTGATGGAATCGCTGCCAGATTCTATGATATACTGTAGAAATAGTTATTTTCCTTGTCGCCATTAAGGTCTTTTCCACCTTATCTGAGCAGCTCCCCGCTCTACCTCCATGCCATCAAATTTCATTCCCCTGGTCTGGGAGGTTGCACTGGACCCTGGAATAGGAGGCTTTGAAATATCGGCAGTTGTCACGGTTTGTCTAGTGAAAGTTGAATTAGCTGTGGGAACCAGGCTCTGCATGGCCAATTCAGGGGTTCAGCCACTACGTCTGCCCTGTCTTGTCCGATTTTCCCGAGAACTCTTGGGATTAGAGGAATTGGTGGGAACACATATGCGAGTCAGAATTTCCATGGAAAGGACAGGGTGTCTACTTTAGTAGCTACTGGATGAAACATTCCTGAGCAGTTTTTGTAACTTCCAGTTTCCTGATGTTACCACGAGATCTGGTCTCCCCATTTTGCGACTAATTGATTGACAGTCGTGTTTGAAAGGCACCACTCTCCTGGATCTAGGGTCTACCGGCTGAGGTAGTCTGCCCACAGATTTTTTCCCAGGTATATAAATCGCTTTAAAAAGTCTGCTAGATGATGTTCTGCCCAGGTAATAAAACAGGTGTAGGTCCTGTAGGAGTATAGCGCTCCATGTGCCTCTCTACATAGGTATGGTTCTGTAACCTGATCTTTAAGTTGCAGCCTCGTAGTTGTGGTGAGAAATGTTCGATGGCCTCCATTACTGCTCTAGAATGTTAGCTGAAGTTTTGTGACTTACGATAGCCCAGGGAAAATGGCCTCTTTCGGTCCCGAGCTGGGCACCCCAGCTTGTGCCGGTCGTAAGCATGAGTCAGACCTGATTTTGTAGAGGACAAATTGAAATAAAAATATTCCATGTATGAAATCCTGGAGGAAGAATCCTGCTGTTTGTGGTCTGTGAAGGAAATGGAAAAAGAGAACACTACATCCCTATGTGTTTGAAATAATTTGTTCAATTTTACACACTAATAGGTATTCACATTTTGTTCACCTTTATTGCATTTGGCATTTATTTTGCATTTTACAGTGCTCTCCAATATTTAAAAAAAAAAAAAATCACGAACAAAAATGTAGTTCCAGTTGGGTTTTTTGAGCTGCTAATGAATCACTTTATTTCACATCACTACATCGCTAGTGCCGGGTTATTTTTTCACTTTCTGGTAGAGGACAACCTGCTTTTAGGTTCTTTTTGCTTTCCCACCATTTTAGGGATTCTCTTATGTTTTGTGGTAAGGAGTTACATTAGTCCATGCTTTCCACCTGCCAATGAAGTTTTGTTGAAACTTTCTTCTATGCCACCTGACCCACTTAACCACCTGTATGGTCGCTGATAGTGCCCATCAGCCTCATGCATTGACAAAATACATTCTCTCTTTTGTCGGAGGGAAGAACCACTCGGCCTTGCTGTGTGTTTAACTCCATTCCCAGGAATCTGAGACTCTGGGCTGGGCTTAATTGGCTCTTTTCCGTGTTGGCCAACCAGCCGTGATGAATTGAATGAATTGAAATGAATTGTAGCATTCTCGATAGGTGTTGGACTAAGAGGACTCGGTCCTGTGCCTTTATAAGAATTTCATCCAGGCAGGGAAAAATTGTATTCCTTCATTTCGGCGATGAGTGTTATCAACACCTTTGTGAAAATTCTTGGTGACAGAGAGACCAAATGGGAAGAGCTCTGAATTGGTAGTGTGCTACCCCTATTGCAAATTGCAGATACTTTCTGTATCTGTGACATATGGGTACATGGAAGTAGGCATCCTTCGGTATACTGATACAAGCCAGTCCCCCTGGTCCATTGCCGAATGATGGTCTTCAGGGACTCCATTTTTAATTTCCTTAAATGGAGCAGTTGAGTTTGTTTACTCCTCTTACATCCAAGATAGACCTTAATTCACCTTTTTCACGAGGAACATTGGCGAGTAGATACATCAATAGCTTTCTTGTTGTGGAACTGGTTGAATTGCACTATCATTCATAAGCTGTTGGATACTGCTGGTTAATGCCTGTATGACAAGTTTGTTTCCCGATCGTTAGGATCTTCTCAACCTGTGCCCTCCAGGTCTAGTTTTGAATTCCAGACAGTATTCCTTGCTGACAACGTTGAGCACCCAAGAGTCAATAATTATTTGCGCCCCAAGCATTCTGGAATTGCTGGAGTCTTCCTCCGACGTAGGATGCATCTCATCTAGAGGGCTGTATCTCATCAACTTCAAGAGATTATAATATTGCATCTAGGAGGCAATAAGGATTTATCTAGGATATTGCATTAAGAGGAGCGAGTGTAGGAGCAAAGCATGGGGAGGGGACACAGGAGGGAGGGGAGGATACAGGAGAGAGGGGAGGACACAGCTAGCAGGGGGATGGGAAGGACACAGAAGGGAATATCTGGTTTACAGAAGAGAGACGAATAAATAAGAGACGTCCCCTTCCCAGGTACAGGCAGGGCTGTGTTATCATGCAGGAGAAATGAGCAGCTGCTGAGGGGCTGATAAAGGAGGGGCAGAGAATAAACGGGGCAGTAACCCTTATAAGGGTAGTGGGACTGTCCTCTTCTCCTACACCATAGGAAGCTTCCTGAGATCTGCAGTCTGGGCAAATAGCCACTAATGTACTGGGCAGCAGGGGACTGGGACCAGTGAGGGAGGAATACAGGGAGTAATCACAGGCCGGCAGGACTCATCACAAGCAGCAACAAGGTAATCATCAGAATATATTCATATATCTGCTTAAAGCTGCAGTTCAGTCAATATCCTGCATGTGTGTTTTTTTTTAAATAAATCAGTTCTGTAGTAAGAAAAAATACTTTTCGCATTTTCTGTTTTAAAAAAACAACTTTGAAAGACCAATTTTCTTGTATTCTATTTTAACAAGCATGCTTGTTCCTATAGCAACGATTTACATTCCCCATATTTAAAGATGTCGCCAAACTTTGCCAATCAATAGACGGAGAACGAATTGACCGGCAGCTATGCAGTTTTTTAGGTAAGTAGAGATTGCCCACATGGAACTATTGAAGTTAAAAAAAAAAACTAAAAAAAAAAAAAAAAAAAAAAAAAAAAACTAAAAAAAAAAAAACTAAAAAAAAAAAAACGGGAGCCTGAACTGCAGCTTTTATGAAACGCAGGTCTCTACAGAACGGAGGGGTAAAGGGAAGTGAAAAGGAGAATTCAGAGATGAGATGATGGTCAGGGAGAGGAAACGGTAAATAGAGAAATTAGAGAGGGTCAAGCTTCTGAATTAATCTTGGCATTTAGAGTCTACGAGCATAGGCAGAATACACTGGTCAAACAGTGGAAGATAATCTTAAAATAGTTTTTTTCCAAATGTGCTCCATCTCATCCATTGAAGGTCAGGGACCCATTTCCAACCCTTATACTCAATTGAGAGCCATATTAGTCCTCGAACTCTGCTGCACGTGGCTTTTCCAGAACACCCAGCAGGCCTACGGACTTCCTATGAGAGGTAATTAACCCTGAATACTCCTTTAAATGTGACTACATATGGATTCCTAACTGGACGTGAAAAGTAAGTGATTGTACATATTAACCTGGAGTGCTGGAAACAGTTTTTGGTGCCACCAATTTTTAAACCACAATAACAATAATATTATCATACCCATAACAACAACAACAACATTAATAAAACACATGATTTTCAAAGGTTATTAGAACATGTAGCTTGTAATTCTATTATTGCATTAATATTATTTTCCCCAATATTGTATACGTCAGTTAATTTTTTAAACAATTTGAATAAAGGCAAGTGGGGATATAAGGGTACTTACCACCAATAGGAAATGAATCTATTTCAATCTTTATGATTGTCAGACTTTCCTCAGTGTTCGGCTCTTCTTTCTCTGACTTAACCTCTAAACTCTGTGGCACAACCACTGGAAAACATGGCAATAAGAAAAGAAAAATCCATCATGTTAAGCTGGGAATGGGGGCCCTTCTTCTGATATCTCCTCTGATATAGATTAGTAGCAAAGAATTGTAAAGAAATGTGTTACTGGCCCTTCTGGCAGAAAATTACTTAAAGAGTTGAAGACATATCTTACCTGCTGGTGGTTCTATGAGGCGGCAAAAAAAGTATAGCCCCCTCTAGGTTGACTACTGGTTTCTATAAGCAGTTTTTCCCAACTCCAGTCCTCAAGTACCCCTAACAGTCCAGGTCAAACTGAGTGAGCCACCAGTGCAAATGTGAGCATATTCTTAAAACCTGTACTGTTAGGGATACCTGAGGAGTGGAGTTGGGGTTAATTATGATAATGGGTTAACTGTGTGGGCTCCAGGTTTAACCCCTCTGCTTTCAACATTATGATCTGTGATGTCAGCATGGAGGGTATATACAGCCACATACTTTGTTCTACAAGCAGGTTCACCAGAGTCTCAACTGAGGCCTTCATGCAAGTTCTGTAAATATGTTGTGTCTAGTCTGCAGCAAGGTATGTTCTGTCACTATTTGTTATTTTATAATGTGCCCAGTTCTTTAGTAAGCGCTTGTTAGAGGATCATAAAATAGTCAATTGAAACCCAATTTACCGTAATTGTATTTTCTTGGAGAGTCCTTCCATGGCAGTGCTCACCAATGGGTTACGTTCCACCCTCCAGCTGAGATAGGACAGAAATCTACCCGTGGAAGGACACTAAATAGCTCCTTCTTTCCTCCCCAAGTAGTCTTGGTACAAAAGCTGAAATATATAACTAGAAACATCTTAGATCTAAACTTTGTGAGGGAATTGGTGAGCACTGCCAGGGAAGGACTCTCCAGGAAGAGAAAATTACAGTAAGTTAGTATCAATTTTCTATTTCACTGTTGCATGGCAGTGGTCACCAATGGGACTTGCCAAATCAGTACCCACATAAAACAAAAGGGAAGGGGGCCTAGAATAAAACACCACACTCCTTGACACTTAAATATGATTTTTTATTTAAGTGGTGACAATTGACTGCAGGACCTTTCTTCCAAAGCATGTGTCTGCTGAGGCCTGTACGTCCAAAGAATAATTCTAACTAAATGTATTAATTGATGTCCATACTGCTGCCCTGCATAATTCTGCGGGGGAAGCCTGTGCCTTCGCTGCCCATGAGGTGGCCATGGCCTTGTCGAATGTGCATTTACCAGCCCTGGGTATGGAATATTTTGAATATTATAGGCCTTCCTGATAGCTGTTACAATCCATTGACCTTGTCTTGATGAAAAATAAGGAAAGGTTTGGTAATGGACAAAGCTTGTAATTCACAAATCCTAAGTGCCGACGTTACTGCTATAAACAGGAAATCCATGCCTGAAGCTTGAGAAAGCAGTTCAAAAGGGGGCATCTGTTAGAGCCCATAATACCAATCCCAAGACGGAACTAGGTCCCTCTTTTGTGGATTGATTTTCTTCCAAGCTTGGAAGAATCTACTTATGAGATCTATGGCGGCCAAAAGTCTCCCTAGTAGTGCCAATAATGCCGACAACTGAGCCGTTGCTCTAGACCTTCTTGCAAAAACTCCAGAGTTTCAGGAATAGGTGGCTCCAAGAAGCTTACACCTTGTTGCTCACACTACTGATGGAATTGCTGCCAGATTCTATGATATACTGTAGAAGTAGTTATTTTCCTTGCCGCCATTGTCTGTGCCACCTTATGCGACAGCCCTCTTGAGCTGAGCAGCTCCTGCTCTACCTCCATGCCAACAAATTTCATTCCCCTGGTCTGGGATGTTGCACTAGACCCTGGAATAGGAGGCCTTGAAACATCGGCAGTTATCACGGTTTGTCTAGCGGAAGTTGAATTACCTGTGGGAACCAGGCTCTGCATGGCCAATTCGGGAGTACAGCCACTACGTCTGCCTTGTATTGTCTGATTTTCCTTAGAACTCTTGGGAACAGAGGAATTGGTGGGAACACACATGCGAGTCGGAATTTCCATGGAAAGGACACAGTGTCTACTGTGGTAGCTACTGGATGAAACATTCTTGAGCAGAGTTTTTATAACTTCCAGTTTCCTGATGTTGCCATGAGATTTGTTCTCCCCCATCTTGCAACTAATTGATTGAAAGTCGGTTTGAAATGCACCACTCTCCTGGATCTAGAGTCTACCGGCTGTGGAAGTCTGCCCACAGATTTATTTTCCCAGTGAAATGAATTACTTTAAATTTGGCTGCTAGATGATGTTCTGCCCAGGTAATAAATAAGGTGTAGTTCCTGTAGGTGTATAAGGCTTCATGTGCCTCTTACATAGGTCACAAAAAAAGACATGTATGGCGCCAAGGATGACAATGCAAGATATACCGCACACAAATAGTTCTTACGTGGATTCTTCACCGTCTGTTATGCTGATGCGTGGCTCTAGAATGTTCTTTCAGAACTCCAGCATACGTGTGACAGATCAAGACAAGAAATAGGGCACTAATAGTGCATTATCTCTGACTACAAGGTCCAGAGCAATAAAGCAGTGCTGTGATAGTAATGAACTGAACACTTCAGTACTATAATGACATATTCCTTATGAATATTATTTATTGGGTGGATAAAACAATAAAATACTGTGATAAAATGCTGCAAAGTGATCTGTGATGTGTATAACACTCCAATGAATCCTGATAGGACCAACTCTCCGGCAATGTAAAATTGAAATCCTACTTACAATTAGCCCCTCGAACTTGCGCCTTGTAAGTAGGTTACTTTGTAACTGAAATCTCCTGGCTGTATATTCCGTGTGAAGCGGTGTCCTCCTCATGTCTCCGATCGTAGCTGCACGCCTGGGGTTCAAACTCTCCTTGCATGGCTGCACCTGATGACGTCACGGCTCTCCGGATTCAGCTACGGTGTCCCCGAGAGTCCAAAAACAATCACCCTACACGTTTCAAGACTTCTGTGTCTCTTTATACGTTTTGGGAGAAATACAATTTGTACAACCTACACTATTGGGTATTCGCTCTCTCAATGTATGAAACCCTGGAGGAAGAATCCTGCCGTTTGCTGTATATGAAGGAAATGGAATAAGAACACTACACCACTGTATGGTTTAAATCATTTGGCATCTTAAATGCTGCATCTTCAAGTGGAAATATATAGTTAGACTAGAGGTGGACTGGGAACTAGCTCTTTCTGCAAACTCTTCTACACAAGGCAAAAAACGGTGAGCTTATCTTACCACACTATTATGCCATGCTTGTTAGCCTGCACTTTTAACTCCACTGTACACGTTATTTACTGGAGCCTCTCCCAACACTTGACTTCACACAACTGCCTCTCCCATCACCCCCTCCCACCCCCCATGTCCCTCTGCAAACCCTGAACAGACCCTAGCATTATAAAATGCAGCAAAACATTTTGGCAAGGAAAAGGCACACCTCTGCTGTTTACTCTACACTGGCGACACACTTTATTGAAGTGTGGCCAGTTCCGCAAGCCGGGAGATTTCCCGGCTTGCAAGTGGCAGCCCCTCGGCGTGCCGCGCGTCACCGATGCGCGGTCACGCGTCATCGGGAGCCTGCGCCCCTTGCACGCGCGTCCAGGGCTCCCCGAGGGAGCCCTGGTGTCCCGCGATGTGGGGGACGGCGGCAGGGGGTTCCGGGGGACCCGGCGGACCCGGAGAGGAGAGGGGGAAGCCGCGATCGGCGGGCCTCTCCTCCGCTGCTTCGGCGCGCGCCCGGCACCCTCCGGCGCGCGCCAGGTAACTGCTGCGGCCGAGAACGGGCAAATGCTCGAATAAACTCGGCCGCAGCAGTAGCAGACTGGACCTCTAGGGTGTAGTGAGGGCTGGTTACATGCATGTGGGTGGTGCGTACCTGTGAGGAACAGGAGGGCCTGAGTCTCCCGCGATGGTATGGGGATAACAGGGACAGGCTTCTGGGGTATATGCCTCCATCTTCTTAGCAGTCTTGGTGCAACGCCTCCATCTCTGGCGAGCCTTAATGAATAAGGTGAAACCCTCCCAGAGAATCCCTGGTCCCAGAGCGAGAGATTTCAATCTCACACAGTCTTTGTATAAAAGCAGCAATGTCTTTATTGGAACACAGCAGATCAGTAGCACACAGCAACAGCAGCAGGGTACAGGCTTTTCCTCCTCCTCCTTCCCTCCAGAAGCACACCGTCAGGATGGGCTGTCTGGAGCTCCAGTACTCCACACCTTCCACCCCAAGGTATAGGCCCTCAGGGTGAGGCTGACTCTCCCTTCACCCTCTGTAGGGTGAGGGGCATTGGTCCACTGCACTATGGTGCTATCAGCTCTACTCAAGGTAGCTGAGTCTCTCCTCTCCTCTCACTTGCATGCTCCAAGCTCAGACTCTGCTTCAGCACTCACTCCCTTCCCTTCAGCACTGACTAACCCCAGACTCACAGGAGCAGCCCACTAAATAGAGACAGCCCTGACCATCATGTCAGCAGGCCCTTCCACTTTGTTTCTGCCTGCACACAGAGTCAGGTGCCTACCTCCACCAATCACGGCAGGGCTTGAAGCGGGGAAAACCCATGATAACTACTGGCGGCCTGCCCTTAGCAGGACTTACACCACTAGGATAAAGATATATAGCCCCATTTCTTACCAGGGCTACACTCTCCCTCAGTATATGCACCTCCCCACACTCCAGGCCCGGACTACCTCACTGATTTTATCCTCGTTCTGGTAGCCTGCTTTACCAAACTTCGTTCGTAGATACTCTTGCACAGCCTCTCTGAGCCAGCTATCCCGGTGCTCCTCTATCTCACTCATAATGGGTTCAGGCACATAAGGGAACTCGTACCCGTGTGACTGCCTATACCTGTCCACTATGGCCCTGTCTGCCCGGCTCAAATTGGAAAGCTTCCTGTGACCCACCCTGCTTGGCAGTACCCAAAACTCTGGTTCTACTGGCACAATGTCAACATACAAAATACTAGGCCCCTTAGGATGGATGATCTTTTGTTCGATCTCTTGATATCTGTGTTCTAGCTCATCCGCCACCTCCTGGGGTGTATAGGCACCTACCGCCCACCAATGGTCGACTATGTTGCTCCTAATTAACAGGAACCTGGTACGGTCCATACCCTTGTGGTACCCAGTGAACAGGGGTGCCCACCACCTGTCACTGTGCTCGTACACTGCACTAGAGGTACCTGTCTCTGACTCAGCTTGGGATGACACACCGGACGTGACCGCCTCTGTAGAGCGCGAGCAACTGCGTCTACCTTTTGCATTAATATAGATGGTAGGATTCATCTTTTTGACCACTGTGTTTACAGGCCCTGCCTCCTCAGTGGTGTGGGACCCTCGGGCCCTCCCTCTAGACACAGGAGAAAATGGTATTGGATTAGGTACACGTATAACATTGGCATATGGTATCTCCCCATCAGATCCCTCGTCACTTAATTCCCAATCCCTCAAATCTTTGGAGTACTTGGGGTTCTTACTTAATTTATCCCCGCTAGGTCCCGATGTCATGACTCGTGACGGGGCAGTGGCCGGGGCAATGGCGCTAGGGGTTGGGGCTGGGGCAACAGCAATGTCGAATCAAGGTCCAGCAAGCGGGTAATGCTACGACCGCTGGGCACTTTCTTGCTTGCCCTCTCCGCCGGGCTTCGTGTTCCTCGGGAAAGGCCTTGGCTTTTCAGTGTGGCCAATGCAGCTGCCATGGCTGCTCTCCGCGGGGAGAACAACGCTCCCGGGCTTCTTTTCCAGTCGGACCCGGAAGTGACGTCATCATGGCCGCCCGTGGAATCCCCATCCGCTCTGTGGTCATGCACTGGAAGTGCGTCGAGGACCGGAAGGGGCGGTGGTGGATCATCCGGTCAGCGGATGGGTAAGTAGGCCGCAACCCTTTCTTTCTCGCCCTCTGCAGGATCCTTCTTCGCCTGGCGGAAGTAAGGGGGGGGGGGTGGAGTCTCCTTACCGCTCCGCTGCCGGCTGATGACCTCTGGTTTCTCCGGAGCCGTCTCGGGTCACGTCTCCACCGCACTGGGACTCACCACGGCCGTGGGACTTCTACGGGCCTCAGGCCGCACCAGCGCTCGCCGTCGGTGGGTGTCCGGACTCGTCTGCTCCCGCTCTCCGGTAAGTGGACCGACATCTTTCTTACAGCTGGGGTGGTTTGCCGGTAGGCGCATCGCCACCGATGAAACGCCATTTTCTTCCGAAGACGACTGAATCGGATCCTCCGGTAGGGAGTTACCGGTGTCTTTTGCCTCACCGCCAGTGGGTATTGGTAGGAAACGGGCCCGCTCTGGTACCTCCACTGCGGTCGCACTCTTCTCCGCCGGAGTTTCTCTCGGCTCGGTAGTTGGCTGGGCCTTGGTTCCCACCTCAGTAGTGGTGCCGGGAACTAGGGCAGCCTCGTCTGCTGTCTCCGCCACCTCCGTTAGTGTTCCCGGAGAGGCACCCCGCGGGGTCTTTAGCATGGGCCACGGCTCGTTAGGCCATAGGTAGTACGTGCCACATTGAGGGCATCGTGCTTTGGTGCTTGCGGCCGGTCCGGGTGTCCTGCAGTGTATGCACAGGCACCGGAGGAACTCTCGGCCATCGATCTCCACCACCAGGAAGCCTCCTGGGAGTTGGAAGACCGTCGTGCTCAGCTCTGATATTATTTGCTCAGGGGTGGAACAGTTCAATGTTTCAGCTCCTCTCTCTGTGAATGTCAGACAGAAGTGAAGTTCCTCGCGCTCTCTTCCTGTCCCTCCCTTTTCCGGAGTGGACGCTCCTGATTGGCTCTCCTTGTGACCCCTCCCTCTGGTGGAAACAAGAGGAGGGGCACTCCTTCGCTCAGTGTGACGTGGCCTTGTCTGTCGGCCAGTCACAGCACAAGTGGGTGGGCTTTCGCGCCGCTCCTTTTGCAGGGGATCTGGGTTTGGCGTCAAACCCCTGCACATCTCCCGCCACATTTCTCTAACAGTCTCTTTGCATGCTTCACGTGCGCGATCCAGGATTGGCGGGAGTCGCCATTTTGATTCGGCTGCTAACTGCTGGGCTGTGGATGGCGCTGTGGTCGCCATTTTTAACTCTTTCATGCTCCGCGGATCACATGTAGTGATGGCCGCCATCTTTGATGAGCCCTCCAAATGTATATGTGCACTACTCTTAGTGTCTAGTGTATAGCTCGTTCCTAGACACTGACTGCTCTCACTCTGCTCACTGAACACTCTCTGCATACTCTTTCTGACTGTTTTGCCCACTGATATGATGTGGCATATCCCTGGCAAGGCAGAACTCTTTCTCTCTGCACCGCACTCGCTGACGGTTCCTACAAGTACTCTGTGGTGTGTTTTATGTGGGTGCTGGCTAGTGTACCCTGGCATCTCCCTAAGGTACAGGCGTCTCCTACTTTTGGCCACTCATAGTGCGGGCCCTGGTCCCTGGACAAGTTAACAGGCTAACCCCCCCAGTTGCCTCACACTATCTGCCTCAAGGGACTAGGACAGCTATAGCTCCACACCCATCTTACATCACCCTCTTAGGGCACCCAGGGCGTACTGTGCGGGAATCCACGCTCCCCCGACTACCCCTGGTATGCATACATGCCCTACTCTCTCCAGTACTTGCACGGAAGGTGCACTTCACTCTTCCAGCTCTGCCTTGCTGAAAGCCTGTCCTGTTCTGGATCTCAGCAGCTCGCCTCCAAATGTAACCCATGTTCCGCCCCCCCCGGTCGCAAACTGGACCTCTAGGGTGTAGTGAGGGCTGGTTACATGCATGTGGGTAGTGCGTACCTGTGAGGAACAGGAGGGCCTGAGTCTCCCGCGATGGTATGGGGATAACAGGGACAGGCTTCTGGTGTATATGCCTCCCTCTTCTTAGCAGTCTTGGTGCAACGCCTCCATCTCTGGCGAGCCTTAATGAATAAGGTGAAACCCTCCCAGAGAAGCCCTGGTCCCAGGGCAAGAGATTTCAATCTCACACAGTCTTTGTATAAAAGCAGCAATGTCTTTATTGGAACACAGCAGATCAGTAGCACACAGCAACAGCAACAGGGTACAGGCTTTTCCTCCTTCTCCTTCCCTCCAGAAGCACACCCTCAGGATGAGCTGTCTGGAGCACCAGTACGCCACACCTTCCACCCCAAGGTATAGGCCCTCAGGGTGAGGCTGACTCTCCCCTCACCCTCTGTAGGTGTAGTGTAAGCCCTATACCCAGTGTCTTACGTGATGTCTTCATTTGAACCTGTATTGCTGAATGAATTGCCAATCCTGTACCTGTTTGCTTCATTGTCCAACCCTTAAGTAAGTGCTATTTCTTGTCTGTTATTTGTATCATCTTGTGTGTTCTCCTTCTTTAAGGAATAAACTATATTTATTATATCTAAGTCGTGTTCAATTCAACCCAGATATTTGGTGTATATTATATCCTATCACAAGTTACCGTGACACTAACGCAACTAGTTTCCCAACCCACACGGACAAATCTGAAATCTCACAGCCATTCCTTGCTAGACTGGATTCTCTCCTCTTGTCCCAGCAGATTCCAATCCTCTGGCATCTTACCTGACATTTTCAGTGACCATGCAATAGTGTACTGTGTAAGGAAAATTAAACCACCCCAACCAAGCCAGAACATTCTATTCACTAGAACATTTAGAAACTTTAACACACAACAGTTTCTGGCTGACCTTACCAACTGCCCTTGGTACAGAATCGACTTAATTCTCAACCCCGATTCTGAACTAGACTATTTCCAATCAGAGTTCTTAAAACTTACTGATACCCATGCCCCACTATGCAGAATAAGAGTACAGGGCCCACCTTCCGTGCTTACAACCAACCTTATAGCGCTCTATCATCTTAGGGATTCCTTGTGGAAAAGCTACAAAGTAACTGGCACTACCAAAGATCTTAACTACAGATGCCTGCGGAATGTGTGCACAAGGCAAACAAGACACGCAAAAGCATAATATCACTCTGACAATCTGCACCAGAATACATCAAATCCAGCTAACTTCTAGAAAGTCATCAACAATATATTCCAGCCTTCTAGCCATCAACAACCATGTAATATCATTGAGGATATTACTCTGACAAATCCCACTGACAATGCAAATGCATTCAATGAATACTTTGTGGGGTGTGCTACTAACTTATTAGCGAAAGGCAACCCGAACTACAAACATGAATCTCATTCTGAGAGTACCCCAATAGCCTCACCCTCTCTCAACTCTGCCCATAATTTTCAATGTGTCCCAGTATCTGAAGAGGAGATTACACAAGTGCTCTTCAAATTACAGTAAAACAAAGCAGCCAAAGTGGACCTGATTTACTGCAATCTAAATTCCTATGACTTGCCACCGTGGCTATTATAAAACCGCTCGCTCCCCATGTCAACTATATTCTGTCTGCAGGCCATATCCCTAAGATCTGGAAAACCGACAGTCGTCCCAATCTTCAAAAGTGGGGACACAAACACGGTCTCAAAACTACAGGCCAATGTCTCTTCACCCAATACTATCCAAAGTCATGGAAATGTGTTCACTCACAGTTAAGCAATTACTATAATAAGACAAATTTACTTAGACAATTCCAATCTGGCTTTCGCCCCAAACACTCCACGGTAACTACCATCCTAAAAGTTTGCAATGAGATTCAGTGTGCAATGGGACATCTTACTGGTGCAATATTCCTAGATTTTGCAAAGGCTTTTGATACTGTTGATCATGTTATATTGCTAAACAAACTTCAGTGCTCTGGAGTAGGGAAGCATGCGTTAAAATGGTTTAATTCCTACCCATCACGTAGATCCCAACATGTGTATCTCAGGTTCAAACGCTAACCCATTGGATATCACCTGCGGTGTCCTGCAAGGCTCTGTTCTGGGGCCCCTATTCTTCTCAGTGTTCATCAAAGATCTTCTTACAGCAGTGTTTCCCAACCAGAGTTCCGTGGAACTCTAGGGTTCCGTGAGGACATCAGAAGGGTTCCGTGGGATTTCCAAGATTTCCCAGAGCAGGGCGGTTAGGGGGCTGTGTAGTTTCCTCTATCCCGATTGGCTGCTGCTGGGAAGTCGGCCAATCAGGAGAAGGTGTGATGAGCCTGTGGGGTGTTGCCAAGCAGAATGGACAGGAGAGAAGATGTGAGGCTGTGTCTGTCCTATGTAATTGTTCTGGTGTGTGTGTTTTCCCTCTGACTCTGTGCCCTCCCCCCTCCCTCAGACTGGCTCACTCGGTGCCCCTCTCCCCTCAGACTGGCTCACTCAGTGCCCCCCACCCCCCTCAGACTGGCTCACTTCACTCTGTGCCCACCCCTCTCTGACTGACTGTATCCCCATGGGGGGTGGGTGATGTGAGATGCAAGGGGTGGGTATATGAGGAGGATGATGAGAATGATGATGATTATTTTACCTGTGTAGACGGAATCTGTTTTTTTTGGAGCAGTTCGGCCCATCTCACTTTACAAGTTTAATATGTATTGGCGGGGGCATTTTTAATATGTAATTGTTGGGGGCGGGTATTTTTATTATGTATTGCGGGGTGGGGATATATATATATATATATATATATATATATATATTTAGGGTGGTGGGTTTTTTTTGGTATGTATTTTGTAGGGGGTGGAGTGAGAGTGAGGTAATTGACGGAAGGTAGGGGCGAGTGAGAGGAGAGGGGGGGAGGGAGTGAGGAAAAGAGGGAGAGTGAGTGAGAAGGAGGGGAGAGAAATACATGGGATGAGGGTGGGAAATAGAGGGGGCTTGTGAGGTTTGGAAATGTTGTGATTTACCTCTGTCGAACATAATGTCAGCCAGATAGGGGTTTCCCGAGAGTGTTCAAAATACTTCAAGGGTTCCTCCAAACAAAAAAGGTTGGTAATCACTGTCATACAGCTTGTAAGGAAGCTTCAATAACATGTATGCGGATGACACAATCTTGTATACACAAAGCCCTAGCCGCTCCGACCTTGAACATGTGCTTCAAACTGAATATTTGAGACCTGAAAATTGGATTTCCCAAAACAAACTGTTTTTAAACACTGACAAGACTGTAACAATGGTATTTGGGACCAAGGCTAATTCTAAAGCTTCCAATGAATGAGCTCAAGATCAGAAACAACGCAAATACCACCCTAGCCCCTATTACTAGTTTTAAATACTTGGGCATAAGGTTTGACTCCCATTTAACATTTGGGTTGAACATTAATACCCCGACATCCAAAACCTATGCTAAACTTATAGGAACAAATCATCCCTACGTCTTCTGGTCAGAATGCGTATCGCACAGCAGACGCTAATGCCTCTAATAGACTATGGGGACATAGTATATGGCAAGGCACCACGAACCCACCTTAGCAAACTTGATACCCTCTACAATTCAATAGGCTGTTTTGTCCTCCAATACAACTACAACACACATCACTGCGAAATGTTCAAAGAACTAGATTGGCCATCACTTGAGCCTAGGGCGCAAAGCTAATCTTTCCTGTCTTGCCTTCAAATACTTTCTGGGCAAGGTACCCGTCTATCTGAACAAACTCCTCACCACTACCATAAGCAGCACTTATTATCCGAGATCTGACTCCAAAAGACTGTTCATGGCCCCAAGGCTCAACGAAGTATCCGGCCGATCTTCCTCCTTTTACCATGCACCTCACAACTGGAACAATCTACCGGAGACTCTCACAGACGCCACCAGTCTAAGTTCTTTCAAAACTAAAGCTGTCTCATTTTAATCTGGTCTGTAACTGTTACATACACCTCTATCATATATTATCACTTACTGTGCATGCATTGTATTTATATATAATGAAACCAAGAATTTGTCATCATAACTCAAAAACGAGAGGCACCTCAATGTATTACTTCCTGGTAAAACCTTTTATAAATAAATTTGTTACATTTCTCACACTAATAGTTATTTACATTTTGTTCACCTTTATTGCATTTGGCATTTATTTTGCACTTTTCAGCGCTCCACAATATTTGTATTTTTATGTGTTTTCATGGACTTAGAGGTAGTTCTAGGTGGGTTTTTGAGCTGCTAATTAATCACTTTATTTCACATCACTACATCACTAGTGCAGAGTTATTTTTTCACTTATAGAGGACAACCTGCTTTCAGGTTCTTGTTGTTTTCCCAACATTTTAGATATTCTCTTACGTTTTGCGGTAAGGAGTTACATTAGTCCATGCTTGCCGCCTGTCTCTGCCAATGGCATAAGAAGTTTTGTTGATACATTCTTCTATGCCACCTGACCCACTTAACCACCTGTATGGTCGCTGGTAGTGCCCATCAGCCTCATGCATTGACAAAATACATTCTCTCTTTTGTCGAGGGAAGAACCACTCGGCCATGCTGTGTGTTTAACTCCATTCCCAGGAATCTGAGATTCTGGGTTGGGCTTAATTGGCTCTTTTCCGTGTTGGCCAACCAGCTGTGATGTGAAATGAATTCTAGCATTCTTGATAGATGTTGGAGTAAGAGCAACAAAACATGCACAAGCCGTACACTGCCAAGGGAGCCAGGTGGCAGAAAAATATGAACATTTATTGTCTAAAAAAACATCACCACAAGGAGGTGAAAAGCCTCCTACGCGTTTCAAACGACAAAGTGCTTTATCAAGGAGTACTCGCTGTTTGGACTTCTACTAGCGTCTGGACACGCCACCAAGGAATCTAGGTGACTCTATAAGTGGGTAAGATCTTCTGAAGGATAACATTTTTTGACTGTCACCTTCAGGAGAATTGAGAAGTATTATGCTTGTGTCACTCACTTAGTAGTACCCTATACCCACTCCACATTAGAGTTGTACCTTTATGATTCATTGAAAAGGATTTACATCATTTTCCGGAACGATTGGAGCACCCACTATTCTCATATCTTGAACAGTTGTAAGAGGAATCGGTCCTGTGCCTTTATCAGAATTTCGGTAGCGGAAAATTTATATTTCTTCATTCGGCGATGAAGTGTTAACACCTTTGAATGTTCATGGTGACGTAGAGAGACAAAAGTGAAGAGCTCTGAATTGGTAGTGTGCTACCCCTATTGCAAATCGCAGATACTTTCTGCAACATATGGGTACACTGGTAGGCATCCTTTAGGTCTACTGATAAAAGCCAGTACAAAATTACATAACGGCAGCCACACCATACCTCTTAGCTCCACATATTACACAGAAATACCAGCAGTCAGAGAGAAAATAAAATCAACATTCCGCAGTGGGTCAAAAAGTCACCTAACTCCCGTAGTGAACCTGGGCTCCCAGACTTTATGGAATTTTCTTGAGTTATGTCTAACAGAAGCTGTAAGTCTTTCCATAGATTGCACCTCATTCACTCTCGAGATAACCTCTTTCATGGAGGGGGGCTGGAGCTTTTTCCAGGCACCTGCGATTGCACGTCTTGCCGAAGTCAGAATGTGGACCAATAATTTGGATTTATTTTCGTTTAAAATTATCTAGTGGTTTACCAAGAACCATTGCCATCGGGTCTAGGGGGATACTTATCCCCAAAATTTCTTGCACCAAATTTTGCACTATTCCCCAAATCCCTGTATTTGGGGGAAAACCCACAAAATATGGGCCAAATCTCCGATACTGCCACAGCCCCTCCAACAAAGATTTGTGGACTCAGGGGAGATCTGACTCAACCTCTGGGGTGTCAAATACCACCTGAACATAACCTTGTAAATATTCTCTTTAGAGATTGTGCATAGTGATGTGTTCGTTGCATTGACCCATATAGCTTGCCAGTCTTCCCAAGGAATCTCTACCTGAAAATCCTGGGCCCATTTATCCATATAGAGGTGTGTATATGGGGCCTTATATTCCCAAGAAATAAGAACTTGGTATAATCTTGAGATAAGATCCCACTTCTTTTTCTACATAGTTGTTCAAATACAGTGCATTCTGTGAAGGACCCGCCCGGGGACAATTGCTTAAGGTAATGGGAGACCCGTAAAAATCTGAAATTTTATAGTTTGCCGTTTAGAAGCATATCTCCCACATCTCTGACCTTCCAATCATCATATATACTGAAGAACCACCCCGGTCCAAAACCAGTGTTATCAAAAATAGGGGTACATATCGAAGGGGATGAAGATAATTGGTAATAGTTTCCAACCTTATACCAAATTTTACAAGAAAATGTAATTACTGCCGAATCAAAAAGATCCGATTTGGAACTCTTTATTGATCTATTATTCCACATAAGGGCCGGGAGAGCTGCCAAGCTATTAAATATATTCTGTAGATCTACCCACCGATATTGATTTCCTTGAGTGTGCAAAAAAAAAAAAAAAAAAACTATCTGTTTCAGGTGGAGGCTAGATAATATTCTCTTATATCAGAGACCGCCAGACCCCCTCTTTCCCTAGGTGCGAGCATAACTGATCTGGGAACTCTTGGTCATTTATTACCACATATACAGTAAACTGCATGATTTTATTCTGCAGATCCCTCAAATATTTTATCGGAATAGCAATCAGTAATGTCTGGAAACAGTTAAGTAGCTTCGTGAGGATATTCATCTTAACTGATATAATACGGCCTATCCAGGAAATTTGTTGACCGTTCCAGAGTAAAAGATCCCGTTTTCATCTAGTTAAAAGCCCTGGGTAATTATATTTATAAAGAGAATGATAGTTTTTTTGTAAGAAAAATCCATAGGTATTTCAATTTTACATTGTTCCTGTGATAATTTAAATGTAATTTGATTAGTTTTACTTCAATATCTGATAGTCAAATTTAGAGCCTCTGACTTAGCCAAATTAATTTTATAACCGGAGCACATGCCAAACCTAGAGAGCTCATCTTGTAGGTTGGTGAGAGACGTTGGAGATTGTCAAAAGAATATCGTCAACAAATATAGATAGTATAACATTTTCCTGACTGACCTCAGAACCCCGCCTGCTACCATTACTGATCTCAATTTGGTTTAGCTTCTCCCCCTCCCCCCCGGCATTTTCAGGGCATCGATTAGCTTTCTTGTGGTGGAACTGGTTGAATTGCACGATCGTTCATAAGCTGTTAGATACTGCTGGTTAATGCATTTCTGGCTAGTTTGTTTCCCGGTCATCAGGATCTTATGAACCGGTGCCTTCCAGTTATAGTTTGGAATTCCAGACCGTATTCCTTGCTGACAACGTTGATCACCCAAGAGTCCGTAATCACTTGCGCCCAAACGTCCTGGAATTGCCAGAGTCTTCCTCCGACGTAGGATGTATCTCATATAGAGGGGCTGAGAATTTCGCATGAGGGTCCACCTCTTCTTGCCCCACAAAAAAAAAAAAAGAGAGCTCTGGTCTCCATGCCAGGAGGCTTTTCATTAATAGCCCTTTCCTGGACCTACAGGTTCTCATGCCTCGGCTGTTGACGCTCTCATTCATACTTGAAATTGGGACATGAAATCATCTCTTGCATCCATGATGTATCCTGGTTAGCTTCTGATTGGTGTGCAGACTTTAGCAGTGCCTGTAGTTATGGTAGGCTTACAGAACCTACACTTACTTGCTGCACTTGAGCAGGCTTCCAGCATGTGTGCTGTCCTCGGCACGTCTTATTACTCCTGTGAGAGTAACAGGGCAGAGAGAGGATGTGCTTGTTTGGCACTTTTAAATCCTCCATTTAAAAAAAAAAATCTTCTCCGTGACACCACGCGGCCTTGCGCGAGCTTCCTCACTGCTACTCGCGCGTCCCTGTGGTCACATGCACTCGCCTTCCTCAGCGACTTCAGGAGCTGCGAGCCTCGGTGGGTATTTGCAGCATGGCCGTCTGACGGCCCCCTGGAACAGCTAACTTCCTGGAGCGCGGAGGTCTGGGCTACAGCGGGATAGAGGCAGACAACTCCCCTGGATCGCATATATTGCAATATTGAAGTATTGGGTACTTGATTGAACAAAACAAGTTGCAAAATAAATTGTGATTTATTTCCTTGATAGACAAACACACGACATCTGCAGAATACACTTAAAACAACACTTACTGGGATAAGGGAACAAAATAAATTATCCTTTGCTTGCAAGCGCCAGAAATGCAACCTTGGTTTTAAAAGTCCTGTGGTTATAGTATTATTAACCCCATCACTCCTGGACCAGTTACTGCTGTGCTGGAACAAAGTCTTGCATCATTACATCATGGATTAAAATTCAGGAATCACACTGGGGATACCTGGGGAGTCACAGTTATAGACTGCCCAAAGCTATCTTTAACATGTGGATCCAATCCCCTCTTGGGAACAAAAAATCCCACGAATAGCCAAGTTACCCACAGTTCATAAGACCGGTCAAAAGGGGTGTCCGGTGGGCAGGGTGCATGGGTCAGGTTGACGCCCATGCCACTTAGCACACCTGGGCTACACCCATACCTTAGCACCACTGAGTCTGATTTTTGACCCAGAGATGTCAATAGACTGGCATCTGTGATACCTCAGAATGCCGGCCGTGTATAACTTATGGGTCTTATCATAACTGACACCCTTGTAGACAGGGAGATGCTAATCAGCTCGATCCCTTTGAGGCTGCATCATAAAAATACCGGAGCTCACTCACCCATCTCACAGCTATATGAGCACGGAATTCCTGCTTGGACTTACAAAAAATACCTCCTGCCTTACATTTACGATCTGCAGTTTTTACACACTTTATTAAAACACCATGTTCTATTCGTGTCATAACTGTAAAAATGATATGTACGCGCATGTAGTGGTTCACTGTATTTGCACCTCAAAAATCAGGTTTCTGGGTGCTTTCGTTCTAGAATTAGTATTTCTCATTGAAATGCCAGCTGCTAGACTGCCATCATGTGTCGGTTAGAGGGTATGGCAAGCAATGCATCTTGTCTTTTAACATGCAGGCAGGGAATGGCCTGCAAATGGGGAATAAAAATGGCTGGGACAGGGCAAACACAGTAATGCATAGCAAATAAGTTTAACCCCTTCCTTCTCCGTCACACAGACAACCCCCCTGGATCGATTACAAGGTAATCGGGTAAGCTCCCACTACACTACGTAAAAACACTAACCTCTACCTCAGATGGGTAGGACAGGAACAAAAAATACATGGAGAGGAAACGATGGCTATTTATGGCCCTCCCAAAAGGTAGATTTCTGTCCCGTCTCAGCTGGAGGGTGGAACTTGTCCCTATGGCAGTAGTCACCAATGGATTAACATCGGTGTATGTATGTGTTTATGTGTGGTTAGGTCCAGAAATTGGACACTGACAATTATCATAATTGTGGCTTTGTATTCCACCACAATGGATTTGAAATGAAACAGCCGAGATGCAATAGAAGTGCAGACTTTCAGCTTTAATTCAAGGGGTTGAACAAAAATATTGTATGAAACGTTTAGGAATTGCAACCATTTTCATACACAGTCCCCTTAGTTCAGGGGCTCAAATGTAATTGGACAAATTAACACAATCATAAATAAAATGTTAATTTTTAATATTTTGTCGAGAATCCTTTGCAGGCAATGACTGCTTGAAGTCTGGAACGCATGGACATCACCAAACGCTGGGTTTCCTCCTTTGTGATGCTTTGCCAGGCCTTTACAGCAGATGTCTTCAGTTGTTGTTTGTTCATGGGTCTTTCTGCCTTAAGTTTTGTCTTCAGCAAGTGAAATGCATGCTCGATCGGGTTGAGATCAAGTGATTGACTCGGCCAATGCAGAATATTCCACTTCTCTGCCTAAAAAAACTCTTGGGTTGCTTTCGCAGTATGTTTTGGGTCATTGTCCATCTGTAAAATGAAGCGCCGTCCAATCAACTTCGCTGAATTTGGCTGAATCTGAGCAGACAATATATCCCTATACACTTCAGAATTCATCCGACTGCTTCTGTCTTCTGTCACATCATTAATAAACACTAGTGACCCTGTGCCATTGTAAGCCATGCATGCCCATGCCATCACACAACCTCCATCGTGTTTTACAGATGATGTGGTATGCTTCGATCATGAGCCGTTCCAAGCCGTCTCCATACTTTTTTCTTCCCATCATTCTGGTACAGGTTGATCTTAGTTTCATTTGTCCAAAGAATGCTGTTCCAGAACTGGGCTGGCTTTTTAGATATTGTTTGGCAAGTCTAATCTGGCCTTTCTAGTCTTGAGGCTTATGAATGGTTTGCACCTTGTGGTGAACCCTCTTTATTTGCTCTTGTGAAGTCTTCTCTTTATGGTAGACTTGAATAATGATATGCCTACCTCCTGGAGAGTGTTCGTCACTTGGCTGGATGTTGTGAAGGGGTTTCTCTTTACCATGGAAAGGATCCTACGATCATCCACCACTGTTGTCTTCCATGGACGTCCAGGCCTTTTTGTGTTACAGAGCTCACCAGGGCGGTTTTTCTCAGAATGTACCAAACTGTTGATTTGGCCACTCCTAATGTTCCTGCTATCTCTCTGATGGATTTTCTTTTTTTTGCAGCCTAAGGATGCCGTTTCACTTGCATTGAGAGCTCCTTTGACCGCATGTTGTGGGTTCACAGCAACAGATTCCAAATGCAAATGCCACACCTGGAATAAACTCCAGACCGTTTACCTGCTTAATTGATGATGAAATAACGAAGGAATAACCCACACCTGTCCATGAAACAGCTTTTGAGTCAATTGTCCAATTACTTTTGGTCCCTTGAAAAAGAGGGGGCTATAGATTAAAGAGATGTAATTCCTAAACCCTTTCTCTAATTTGGATGTGAATACCCTCAAATTAAAGCTGATAGACTGCACTTTAAGCCCATATTAATTCTTTAACTGTAACTTTAATTTATTTTGGTATACAGCCGAAATAACAAAACTTGTATCAGTGTCCAATTATTTCAGGACCTAACCGTGTGTGCGTGTATATATATATATATATATATATATATATATGAGAGAAAATGAGAAAAAAAAACAGGCGCACACCTAGTGCTTCTTGTCTGGCAGATCTCCACTACTCCTGATGGTACAACAGCCAGAAGAAACAAGGCAAGATCTCTGGTTCCCGGAGGAACTTCCTGTTGCGGGGCACACGCCGGGAGGACGTCACTTCCGGTGAAGGAGTCTGTACTACACGTGTGGAGGAGGAAAACTCCATTGCTGATCGAGACGCTGCCAGTGGCTTATGAGGGCCAATCTCATAACTGCTCTTTTTTATTGTTTGATTTGTGAGTGGGCATTTGTCTATTTTTTAATGTTCCATAAAATGATTGTTATACTTTAATGCACTAGGTGTGCGCCTGTTTTTTTCTCATTTTCTCTCATAGGTATTTCCAAGGGAGTTGTGTCCCTTTCAAACGGGCTGCCTTTACCTGGATGCACTCTATTGGAATGGGACTTTATGTTTTTTAAGGTTTTTGGTATACATCTAAAGCTATTCATTTTTATTTTTTAGTAATATATTTTTTTGTATACTTTTATATATTTTTTATAGCATTTTTTATTAAAAATTTTATTAGTTATTATGTGATATATTTTTTTAACATAGGATCCATCTTATATTATTACCCCCCCTGGTCACCCCATTGGTTGTTTCAACACAGTAGCTAACTCACTCACAATTTATAGGTTGTTATAGTAGGCGCTCCTTAATGTTTTTGTTTTGTTATATATATATATATATATATATATATATATATATATATATATATATGCAAATATAGCTGTATGCTCATCTGCATGTCTTAGGCAGGTCTGCAACCCCGCCTTTCCCCATCATCACCCAGCATACAGCACTTCCACTGCAGCAAGGGATTCTGGGAAATGACATGCAAATGAGCACACAGTGTCACTTTTTGCCTCAATAACCATTTTTAACATGGTTCCCTATAGGCTTAAGCTTGCTGCATGGTCACAGCTTTGTATATATATATATCTATATATAAACAAAAGACCTTACCCTTCTTGCGTCAGGCAAAAAAAGAGACAGCACTCACTTCCAGCCAATCCCGACGTTTTGGCTCCCCCCTTGAGAAAGGTTCCGTTCCGGAGCCGAAACATCGGGATTGGCTGTCTGTCTTTACATGCCTTAATACACTTTTTATATCTTGGAAGTGAGTGCTGTCTCTTTCTTTGCCTGACTATTTAGAGTGGCAGATGCTTGTTATATATATATATATATATATATATATATATACAGTGGCGGCCAGCGTTATTCTAAGCCGGGAGCCACCGCGGGAATTCCATTCTCCCCGGAAGGCGCGCGGCTCTTTTCGGCCGGTTTCCCGCGCCTCGGGCGCTTTCAAATGATAAGCCCATTAGCGTTTATCTTTTGAAGCGGCCGCCGCGCGGGAAACTGCGGGGAAACTCTGTTTAAAATCGGAGAAAAAGCCCCGTTTTCATCCCGGCAAGCTGTAGAATAAAGCTGGCCGGGACAGTGTGTGTGTGTGTGTGTGTGTGTGTGGTGTGTGTGTGTGGTGGTGTGTGTGTGTTGTGTGTGTGTGTGTGTGTGTGTGTGTGTGTGTGTGGGTGTGTGGTGTGGTGTGTGGTGTTGTGTGTGTGTGTGTTGGTGTGGTTATTACTTCTGTATTTATGTGTGTGAAAAAGACAATTTCTTTCGTTCCAGGTCACCTTCTATGGTTTTACATATCAGGACATACAAACATCTGTGTCCTTAGCGGTCTTACAATTACATAAATACCACCTCATTGAACAACAACCACATGACATATTACCACCATGTCATGAGATTTATTTAACAAAAATAAGCCAAAATGGAGAAGCTGTGTGTAAAACTAAGTAACACACCCTTACTGCTTCCATAGGAATTAGGATGCTAAGTAGCAGACAGGTGCTGCTAATCAAATGCCCTAATTAATTGATCATCAGCAAGTGTGAACACCTCTATAAAAGCCGAATTTTTTAAGTCAGTTTGCTAGTCTGAGCATTCAGGTGTGTGTTAACACAGGCCAAAGAGGAATGAATGCTTAGAGAAGCAATTGTTGCTGCCAATGAATCGGGGAAGGGTTATAAGGCCATTTCCAAACAATTTAAGTCCATCATTCCTACAGTGAGAAAGATTATTCAAAGTGGAAAAAACATTCAACCGTTTGCCAATGTTCCCAGGAGTGGACGCCCCAGCAAATTCGCCCCCAGGTCAGACCGTGCAATGCTCAGAGAAACTGCAAAAAACCCAAGAGGTACATCTCAGACTCTTAACATGCTAACTGAGGCCTGTAATGTTAACATTCATGACAGTACAAGAAAAACTACTAAAGTATGGTTTTTTTTGGAAGGGTGGCCAGGAAGAACCCTCTAAAAAAACATGGCAAGCTCGGCTTAAGTTGCAAGTTGCATCTGATAGAGACAGAAGTTATCTTTAGGGCCACCACAACAACCCCAATTGGTGCACTCAAATTTGATATGAATACCGTAATGATAGGGGATACAATAAGCCAATAAAGTAGTAGTTCATTTCTCCTTAAAATCTACAAATCAGGTGAGTATTGTTCTCACAAATTAAACTAAATAACAAAATTATTTCTATAATACACAACAGTAATGTTTAAAATATAAACATAAAATAGATCAATCCCCGGTAGGGCGGTAGATTAGGGTGTACAATACTGGATAATTACCACGATGAGATGCTGACTCTGACATATATAGCAGAATTACCATGTGCTGATGGCTGAAATAGCAAATAGGAACTCTAGTAGTTAATTGTAACTGAAGTGTACAAACCTATCAAACCACTAATTAGATAGCATAGTTGTGACCTCTGATATTACCCAAAAACAATAATGGAGCTCGGCAGAGTAGACCCTCCTTAGTTTGGCCCCAATTGTTACCTGGTACTGCTTAGTATAGCAAAACCTGATTGCATATAATAATGAGGGAAATGTAGAAAGCTAGCAGTGTCCCACATTAACCACCATCAGACTGCACACTACCTGTAGCAAGGCACACAAGCAGTCTGTATGTTGGTAACAAAAATGTGGCAATAGAAGATAGCAAAGTATGTTAGTAACAGCCAACAGTATAATTTAACTGAAGCTAAATCCTCTTACGAGCTCCTGTCCCTACCGTCTAAAGCCAAGCTGGAATGTGTAGCATCGCGTGACAGCCATATATCAGGCGCCAAGGGAATCAGCTATAAACACATTGTGACCCGAGCTGGAAAGGTCACTGGGCACTCTGACTAAGCAAACATGCAACCAGCAGTGAATAGCTAATGAGGCTTAGTATTGGTGGGAGCAAGAGTTATAAGACCGACCGACCGACCCTGTTTAGGTGTTGCTGCACTGGTACCAGGATACTGCCGAGCTGTAGCACAGCTGATTCAGACCGCCTCCTGCATTAGCGTCACCGTCGTGATGCTCTCATCCCTACGCACGTTTCGTTTGTCTCTGCAAACTTCGTCAGGGGGAGGAGTAAGGTAGCGTGAATAGAGAGGTATAATATACTTACGCTAATTAATGTGTCCAATTAGTGTAAGCCAATCCCTATAGTGTTTGGACTGGTGCCATCTGTTAGTACAATAAAGTGAATAAAACAGAAATTGATGTAATACAAAAACTGCGGTTGTGGATCTCAATATGCGCGGGGTATATAGGAGTGTCATGCCATCCAACTACTCACTTCAACAATGGTGGACATGAAGATGAATATAAAATACCATTGTCTTTATCTCACGTTGTGTAGGAGTGAAATTATTACTAGTGTGCCACACCTATTGGTCAATACGGCACAGGAGACTTTAAGAGTCACTATCACTGTATACCAGTCCAGATGAAGTCTAGTGGGACGAAACCGGTTGGGCTTTTTTGATTCTTTGAGGCCACCGTACCCAATCGCCTGAGAAGCCGATTGGAAGGAGACTGCTGAGACGACCGTGACGTGCGGAGTGCCCCCACTGCGGGTGAGAGACGCTGGCGGAGGCAATCGCGGTCTGTTCCTGACTGAGAAGTGAAGCGGTAGCATTGGGAGCTGTCTCTAAGTGCCTCGCCCCAGGGTTCCTGCTGGCGTGCGGAGGCTCAGGGACGGGTGCTTTCCATGGCCTTAGACGCACGCCATCCGGGGCGTGTCGAGGGCGGGGGCCAGTGACCGTCACTGACTGGTTCACCTCATTGGGCGACGCGCTCACGTGACCGGCCCTGGCGCTCCGGCAAGCGCTTTGAATTTAAAATTTACCTAAGACTACGCTTCCGCGCGCTTGGCGGAAGCGTAAGCCAGCCCCTACTAAAGCCACTCTTCTTGCGGCTGTACGTGCTCACAGGTAAGTACTGCTAACTCGCTACAGCGTGGGTGACCATGGCCGAGGCCTAAGGAGAGGTTGAAGTGCGCCCAAATTCACTTCTTGTTTACTTACCAGCGGGGAAGTGTGAGTGTGTTACCATTCCCCTCTGTGTTTGTCTGTCATCTTAAGTAAATGATATGCAACTATACTCTCGGCATTTGTGTTTCTTTTCTTCATATGAGGGTCTACAAAGATTTCTGCTGACCTGGAGAATCCTCTACTTGGAGTTTACGTATTATGCGTTTTCAGTGCTAATCAACACTGGATTATTTGCACATATTAACTGTTTTTATCACTTTGCGCCACAAACCTGATTTGTTTAGGTTATCTTAATTTGCGTTTTTGGGAAAACCGAGGGTGTTATGGCTTGCACACTGATTATATCACATATTGTTGGCGCTTTATTATATTTTTTTTTTCACCATATTGATAGAAGTGACTACTTGGATGGCATGACACTCCTATATACCCTGCGCATATTGAGATTCACAACCGCAGTTTTTGTATTACATCAATTTCTGATTTATTCACTTTATTGTTCTTTGACATAATATATCAAGCGTATTTTGATTATGCACTATGGTAACCGATATTAAATGATATATTCTTACTCTGCGTTTCCAGGTTCTTCCCGTAAAGATCAACAAAGTTACTTATTAAACATCTAATTTTATTTTATATTCATCTATCACCTGTATTCCTATTGTTGTCTAAGGAATTTAATAACCATCAATCACTACTGATTTCTAAACAATCATTTAAGACTATCTAGTCTGTACCATGCGTAGCCAAATAGAGGCTTAGAAATGTACTAACAGATGGCACCAGTCCACACACTATAGGGATTGGCTTACACTAATTGGACACATTAATTAGCGTAAGTATATTATACCGCACTATCTATTCACGCTACCCAAATGGAATTAACTCCTCCTCCTGAACACGAAGTTTGCAGAGACAAACGAAACGTGCGTAGGGATGAGAGCGTCACGACGGTGACGCCAATACAGGAGGCGGTCTGAATCAGCTGTGCTACAGCTCGGCAGTATCCTGTTACCAGTGCAGCAACACCTAAATAGGGTCGGTCGTATAACTCTGCTCCCAATACTAATCTCGAGCTGTTGCACCGGGTCACAATGTGTTTATAAAAAAGGTCGTGAGAGGCGGTGCAGCTGCCTTGGAAAAAACGTGTGACCAGTACTGCAAAGAATCTAGGTACAAAAGATTATTGGCACATAAAAAAAAAACAGCAAGAGAGCACTCTTAAGCGTTTTGCGCGGTCTCCCACGCTTTATCAAAGATTAGTTGCTAGGGGATCATTCCTCTATTTTTCCTGCTATTGTTACAATGTGATTATAGCTGGTTTCCATGGCGCCTGATATACTGCTGTCATGCTGCTGCTACACATTCCAGCTTGGCTTAGCGGTATGGGACAGGAGCTGTAAGAGGATTTAGCTACAGTTAATTATACTGTTGGCTGTTACCAACATACTTTGCTTATCTTCTATTGCCACATTTTTGTACCAGATACAGACTGCATTGTGTGCCTTGCTACAGTGTAGTGTGTAGTCTGATGGTGGTTATATGTGGGACACTGCTAGCTTTCTACCTTTCCCTCATTATTATATGCAATCAGGTTTTGCTATACTAAACAGTACCAGGTAACAATTGTGGCCAAACTAAGGAGGGTCCTACTCTGCCGAGCTCCATTATTGTTTGGGTAATATGAGCTGGTTCACAACTATGCTATCTAATTAGTGTTTGATAGGGTTTGTACACTTGCAGTTTACATTATACTACTATAGTTCCTATTTTGCTATTTCAGCCATCAGCACATGGTAATTCTGCTATATATGTACAGAGTCAGCATCTCACTGGTTAATTATCCAGTATTGCTACACCCTAATCTACCGCCTACCCGGGGATTTTGTCTATTTTATGTTTATATTTTTAAACATTACTGTTGTGTATTATAGAAATACATTTTTGTTATTTTAGTTTAATTGTGAGAACAATACTCACCCTGATTTGTAGATTTTAAGGAGAAATAAACTACTCCTTTAGTGGCTTATTGTATACCCCTATCATTACGGTATTCATATCACACTTTGAGTGCACCAATTGGGGTTGTTGTGTTGGCCTAAAGCTAACTTCTGTCTCTATCAGATGCAACTTTGCAAACTTAAGCCGAGCTGCCATGTTCTTTTTAGAGGCTTTCTCCTGGCCACCCTTCCAAACAAACCATACTTGTTCAGTCTTTTTCTCATTGTACTGTCATGAATGTTAACATTACAGGCCTCAGTTAGCATGTTAAGAGTCNNNNTCTGAGATGTACCTCTTGGGTTTGTTGCAGTTTCTCTGAGCATTGCACAGCCTGACCTTGGGGTGAATTTGCTGGGGCGTCCACTCCTGGGAACATTGGCAACTGTCTTGAATGTTTTTTCCACTTTTGAATAATCTTTCTCACTATACAGTAGAATGATGGACTTTAAATTGTTTGGAAATGGCCTTCTTATAACCCTTCCAGATTGATGGCAACAATGCTTCTCAAGATCATTACTTTCCTCCTTGGCATTGTGTTAAACACACACCACACCCCAAAAAACCGATGCTCCAGACTAGCAAACTGCTAAAACTTGTTTTTTTAAAGGGGACACTTGACTGATGATCAATTAATCTAGGGCAATTGATTAGCAGCACTGTCTGCACTTAGCATTCCTAATTCTTGGAAGCAGTACGGGTTGTACTTAGTTTTCACACACAGCTTCTCCATTTTGGCTTTATTTTTGTAAATAAAATCAGACTGGTTGTAATGTAATGGTTGTGTCATGATGAGGTTGTATTAGTAAATTTTAAGGACACCTGCAAGGAAAAGATGTTTGTTATGTCCGATATGGAAAACCATAGAACAAGAGGGTACACACCACAACACACACACACACACACACACACACACACACACACACACACCACACAAACACACACACACACACACACACACAACACACACACACACACCATTACTGTTGTGTATTATAGAAAAACATTTTGTTATTTTCTTTAATTGTGGAGGAACAATACTCACCTGATTGTTGATTAAAGGAGCAATAAACGACTCGTTAGTGGGTATTGACCCCTATCATTACGGTATTCATATCACCACTTTGAGTGCAGCAATTGGGTTGTTGTGTTACCTTTAGGCTAACTTCTGTCCTACCATATGCATTTATCCTTTGCACCTAGTTCCTTTTTTAGTTTAATTGGAGAGAGGGCGGGATCCATTCTATAGGTATTAAAAAAGTTGCATCTGAACAAACCACAAGACTTCTGGAACAATGTCCTTGGACGGACGAGACCAAAGTGGAGATGTTGGCAGAATGCACAGAGCCACGTTGGCAAAAAACCCAAAAACAGCATATCAGCAAAAACACTCATACAAACTGTCAAGCATGGTGGTGGAGGTTGTGATGATTTGGGCATGTTTTGCAGCCACAGGACCGGGAAACTTGCAATCATTAAGTGACCATGAAACTCCTCTGTTATACCATGTATTCTAGAGTCAATGTGAGGCCATCTGTCCGACAGCTAAAGCTTGGCCAAAATTGGGTCATTCAACAGGACAATGATCCCAAGCTCACAATTTTTTTTCGTGGTAGGTGCGCTATGGGTTCGTGGGGGGGGTGCCCTGCTCCTTTCATTTGTCCTGAGCCCCATGATTTCTGTTGGCGGCCCTGCTCCCGCCCGACACCGCAGCGGACAGCCCGCCCCACAGTGAGTCAGCTGCCGCCACCCACACCCGTCACACACCGCACCCAATGTCAGCCGTCGCAGATAACTACCAGCCTGCCCCCTCAGCCGTCCCCTGGTAACTAACCCCCCCCCCGTCCGCACCGAGCCGCCACCGCACAACCCTCCCGCCTGCGCCCCCAGTGAGAAGCCACCAGACAGCTCTGAAGGGGGGGGAAGGGGAGAAATCACACACCCCCCCCCACGGCGAGCTCTGTAGGGGGGGGAGAACACAACCATCCTGCCCACCACCGGCAAGCTCTGAAGGGGGTGGGGGATTACAACCCTCTCGCTTACCATCCTAGTGAGCCGTCGCCGCCTATCTGTGAAGGGGGAGAATCCCAACCCTTCCGCCCCCCCCACCCCCGTGATACGCCGCCCGCGAGCTCTGAAGGGGGGGGGTGGGGGGAATTGGAGATGTGAAGGGGGGGGGGGCAGGACCGAGGGGGGGGGGGGAAATCAGAGCTGTGGAAGGAGGGGGGGAAACACAGTGTGAAGGGGGGGGGGGACGGAGATGTGAACGGGGGGGGGGGAAAACGACCGGTAAGGGCGAATCACGATGTGAATGGGGATGACGACTGTGAACGGGAGGAGGGGACCCCAGCTGTGAAGGGGGGGCGCAGGGAGGGAGAGGGGGAGCAGGGAGAGAGGGAAAGCGGGAAAACTAAATCCCGGGTATATCAGCTAAATATATATATATATATATATAAATATATTAGATGTTGAGGGGTAAGTGCTGGTCGGGCATGGATGAAAATGTGGAATACAAACGGCTCTTTTATAAACCAAAGTATGTTTACTGAACGCAGTCTATAAACACGTCACATAGATATACACAGAAAGCATGACACGCGGGCAAAATATAAGCGCTTTAGAGAAACATCCTCTAGTAGGTTTCCGGTTCTATCTATGGAGAGGTTGCATTACTTTGGTGTACACGTGCGAAGGAAGAAATGGAACGCTTTAGGATTATAAATAATATAGATATTATCTATGGATATATATATTATATATATATATATAGATATATATATATAGATATATATATATATATATATAATATATATATATATATATATATATATATATCTATATATAATACACATACAGTGGGTCGACAAATCCCCTAAAAATTACTGCCGAACAAAAAAAATCTACTCGGCCACCTAGAACCACACGTGTGGCTGCATGGGCCAATAGAGCTCGCACGATTGTTAAAGCCCACTCGCCCGGGGGCGGTGCAAATGTATAGGTTTGTCGAAACACTGTGTGCATATATATATATATATAATATATATATAGAATATTATATATATATATAATATATATTAAGATATATAATATATATATATATATATATATATATATATATATATATATTATGGCAAAGCAACAACCAGCACCCTGTAAGTAATGAAAAATGCAGATGCTCTGGGGTTGGGATGCGCCTGTATTTTCTATAATACAGAATCATTTGAATATCATTCCTGGTGTGCGTCTCCTCATTGCTGGACTCAATCTGGTTAATATCTTATATATTATATATATATATAGTAAAATTACGTATGCTCATTTGCCTGTCTTAAAGAAGGTCTGCAACCCCGCCTTTCACCATTATCAGCCAGGCCAACAGCACTTCCACTGCAGCAAGGGATTCTGGGAAATGACACCACCATAACCGTAAAAAAATAAATATATATAAATAATATATTATATGAAAAAAAAAAGAGGAAAAAAGCGCCCGATCCAGTGTAAAAATCCAAGTAACAAAGTTTTATATCATGAAACACGACAAATGCACACTCACCAATTTTCATGCAAATAAAGCATTGTATGGGTGAACCCATGCGCCAACATGTAGCATGCTCGCCGGACCGCTTGCTCCGTCACATCAGACCTCACTGCTGGTGGTGTCAATCGGTAGATCGTCTCCGGCACCCAAAGAGCAGCCTGTGGTTCCTAGCAAGTCAGTCAGTGTTGCGTTGCGTATTGGTGTGGCGCACTAAGGAGAATAACTTCCCCCTGTCTGGCAATTGGCGATGCAGCTACTCAACCACGTTTAGCCTCAGTTAGACACGTGACCCACGCGTTTCTCCGATACAACGGATTTCACAGGGGATATGACGTTTTTTGTACTTTCAACTAGGTTGCTTTGAAAAGTCTGTCAATCACAGATCAATAAATCATCATGACTACTAAGATTGGGTCACTGTGTGAAAACGCAATTCAATATTCAGCTATATACGAGATGTTAGTTAAATGACTGATGTACAATAAAACTAAAATCGAAGAGAGGATGAGATCAATATGTACAGGATAATTGCAAAACAATAAAAGTTACAATCATTGATTATCAAACAACTGCAGCCGGACATTTTCAATATTCTACAAGTTTAAGCCATTATTGGGTTTGAAGAACATTTTTGCAAATTTTTATTTTTCATTGGTTTTATAATTTTTATTGTATTTGCATATTTTGATTTTTTCACATTTTTAATCACATCCTATTATACATTCACCAGAGTCTACACCACAATTAGCCTGTACAGTATATAGTTACTTATACAGGTCAGTATATATAATATATATAAATACATCTAAAAGATCTCGCGCCTTGTTGTGCCGAGCAAAAAACCAGAATACAAACTTGTATGTAACGTACAATTAATGTACTTAATAGTATATACTCTCAATAATAACTATGTTATACATAACAAATGACAAAGTGTTGCAAATATAGCCTCTAAAATACAATGACAATATTAAATGGTAGATATGTGAGTAAAACTTATATAATGAAATAAATACATAAAAAAGGGTTAATGAAAATAAAGAAAAATGTCCATATAAAACAAAATGAAATAAAAAGTCAAATACTATGTCTGCAATAGGTAGGGCTACCATATTTCCTTGAGACAAAACGGGACATTGGGATGCAAACACGAGATGGTGGTTATGCAATATGCGTATTCATGAAAAGTAAGACGATAACAAATGTTTTATTTTTTTTTTTAAGAAAAAAACCCATTGTGTTTTATTGAGTAACAATTCTCCCTCCCTCTCCATGTCTCATGTCCCCCTCCCACTATCTATCTCCCTGTAGTCCCCTCCCTCTCTCCCCCCCCCATCTCCCTGTCTGTGTTACTCCCTCACTTCTGTCTCTGTCCCCCTCCCGCGCTCTCTCCCTGTCGCCATCGGCTCTTCCCTGCTGTTCCTCTATCTCTCCCCCCATCTCCGTCTTATGGTTACGCCCCCCTCTCTCTCTCCATCCTGTCTCCCTACCTCTCCCTCCCTGGGTCTGTCCCCCTACCCCTCTCCCTGTCTCTATACCCACTAGCTCGCTCTCTGTCTCCCTCCCTCTCCCTCCCTGTGTCTGTCCCCCTACTCTCATCTCTCATTGTCTCCCTCACTCTCCTCTGGCGTGCTCTCTCTCTCTGTCCCCATCCCGGGTGCTAACATAGCTTTAAGGGAAGGTGGACCACTGGAGCAGGACAGGGAAATAGACACAGGTTCTTTACATCACGCAGATGGAGACAATGTTCAAAGTGTGATGCCACTAGGCAGGGAGTAGTGGAGTATGAATTATTGTACAGGCCTACCTCACATTAACGTTGCGCAATGGGCGGAGCAAAGTATTTAAGTGAAAAGTACTTAAAGTGAAGGCACTCCCTTTTTCCACTTATTGAGGCCCAACATACTGTATGTAATAGTTCATATTACGTGCATAACTGATTGTAAGTTAACCACACTTTGTAAACGGGCTCGATTAGTCCTCCCCGCTTGCGCACAGCTTTGGGACAGGTTAGGGAGCCGGATTTGCGTTCAGGACGTGGTGCAACAGGCGCATGCGAGAGCTGCCAATTTGCCTATTGGGCGATTATGTCCTTACTACGCGAGTTGCTACTTAAAGTGAGTTGTCCTTAAAGCGGGGATGCTGTACGAAACCTTGGTACACACAGCCAGCAGTACAATACATTGTATGCACGCCAGAGTACCCATTACCTTGTAACACAGCCCAGAGTACCAATACCGGTATACAACAGCCAGGAGACCATACCTTGGATACACAGCAGAGTACCAATACCGTGTATCAAGCCCGAGTATTCCTGTTGACCAGTAATACCTTGCTATACAAGCCAGAGAGTACCAATACTATGTATACACAGGCCAGAGTACCAATACCTTGTATACACAGCCGGAGTAAGTACACATACTTGTATAACAGGCCAGAGTAACCCAATACCGTGTATACACAGCAGAGTACCAAATAACTGTATAACACAGCCAGAGTACAATTCATGTATCAGCCGAGCAATACTTATACACCCAAGCCTACCTGAGTAACCAATCAAACCTTTGTGATAACACCGTAGCCAACCTTTAGTAAACCAAGGTACCAAATTGTATTACACAGACAAGAGTACCAATACCTTGTAGCCAAGCCAGAGTACCAATACCTTGAGCACAGCCAGAGTACCAATACCTTTTATACACAGCAGAGTACCACATACCATTGGAAAGACAGCCAGGAGTGACACAATACTGTACACACAGCAGAGTTGATTACCAATAACCTTGTCAGACAGCCAGAGTACCAATACCATGTATAAACGCTAGGGAGTACCACAAATTGTACAACAAGCAGATACCATACCTTGTATTACAAAGCCAGTACCAATACTTGTACAGACAGCCAGAGTACCAATACACTTGTATAAACAGCTAGAGTACAATACCTTGTACAGACAGCCAGAGTAATACCAATACCTTGTATACACAGCCAGGTACCAATACCTTGTACACGACAGCCAGAGTACCATACTTGTTATAAACAGCTAGAGTACCAATACCTTGTATACACAAGCCAAAGTACCAATACTTGTACAAACCAGCCAGAGTACCAATACTGACACACAGCCAGGTAGTTTTGTACCAATACATTGTATAACAGCCAGAGTACCAAGAACATACACACAGAAGAGTACCAATACATTGTACACACAGCCAGAGTATCTCAGGGATCCAGGCACTTACAGCAGGGGAACAGGCACGTGAAGCAGCAGCCTTCAGGACGACAGGCACAGGGCAGCCTTCAGGATGACAGGCACAGGACCAGGGCAGCCATCAGGACGACAGGCACAGGACCAGGGCAGCCATCAGGACGACAGGCACAGGACCAGGGCAGCCATCAGGACGACAGGCACAGGACCAGGGCAGCCATCAGGATGACAGGCACAGGACCAGGGCTGCCACCTTCGACTGACGGCTAACCTGGAGATTTTTATTATTTTTTAAATGACACTGTGTTGCCGTGACGCCGCGCAGGCATATTGACAGTTGTCACCCTGCTGTGGGAGGGACAGATGTGAGGGGCTGTGTCTCTGTGTGTGTCCCCCTGCAGTGGGAGGACAGATGTGAGGGGTGGATGTGTGTCCTGTCGTGTCCCCCTGCAGATGGGAGGGACAGATGTGAGGGCTGTGTGCCCTGTCTGGGTCCCCCTGCAGTGTGGAGGGACAGATGTGAGGGGTGTGTGTCCTGTCTGTGTCCCCCTTCAGTAGGAGGGACAGATGTGAGGGGTGGTGTCTTGTCTGTGTCCCCCTGCAGTGGGAGGATAGATGTGAGGGGCTGTGTGTCCTGTCTGTGTCCCCTGCAGTGGGAGGGACAGTGTGTGAGGGGCTGCGTGTCCTGTGGTCTCCCTGCAGTGGGAGTTACAGATGTGAGGGGCTGTGGTGTCCTGTCTGTGTCCCCCTGCAGTGGGAGGGACAGATTGAAGGGGCTTGTGTGCCCTGTCTGTGTCCCCCTGCAGTTAGGAGGGACAGATGTGAGGGGTCTGTGTTCTGGCCTGTGTCCCCCTGAGTAGGAGGGACAGATGTGAGGGGCTGTGTGTCCTGTCTGTGTCCCCCTGCGGGGAGGGACAGATGTGTGGGGCTTTGTGTCCTGCCTTGTCCCTGCAGTAGGAGGGACAGATGTGAGGGGTGTGTGTTGTCTGTGTCCCCCTGCAGTGGGAGGGACAGATGTGAGGGGTGGTGTCCTGTCTGTCTCCTGCAGTGGGAGTTACAGATGTGAGGGGCTGTGTTGTACTGTCTGTGTTCCCCTGCAGTAGGTGGACAGATGTGAGGGGCTGTGTGTCCTGTCTGTGTCCCCCTGCAGTGGAGGGGACAGATGTGAGGGGCTGTGTGTCTGTCTGTTCTCTGCATGTGGGAGTTACAGATGCTGAGGGGCTGTGCTGTCCTGTCTGTGTACCCTGCAGTGGGAGTTAAGATGTGAGGGCTGTTGTGTCCTGTCTGTGTCCCCCTGCAGGGAGGGACAGATGTGAGGGGTGTGTATCCTGTCTGTGTCTCCTGCAGTGGGATGGATAGATGTGTGGGGCTGGTGTGTCCTGCCGTGTCTCCCTGCAGTTGGAGGGACAGATGTGAGGGGATGTGTGACCCTGTCGGTGTCTCCCTGCAGTGGTGAGGGACAGATGTGAGGGGCCTTGTGTCCTGCCTGTGTGTGCAATCACACCACATGTCGTCTCTGTGAAGTTCTCCCCCTTACTCAGCCTCTGTCTCTCTCACACAACTGCACGATCGAGATTGGCGTCTCTGTCATGTGGTCTCTCTGTCTGCAGGGTCGTCTGGGAGTTGTAGTCTGCTTCTCTTCATTTACAATTTATTTACAGACGTGAACTACAAGTCCCAGACTCCCGTGTAAAAATTCATAATGTTCAACCAATCAATGCAAAGAGTGTGGTAACCACAACCCTCGCCCCCCACACAAGGCTGCAGCCAAGGTATTGTGTTTTTGATCTGCTTAAAGCCGAAAACGGGGCAAAATAGGCATTTAGATTGAAAAGAACGGGACGGTCTGTAAATAGTGAAAAAACGGGACTGTCCCGTTCAAAACGGAACATATGGTCAGCCTAGCAATAGGCACAAATCTGTTAAAACGAATCCAGGCAGACCTTCTTCTGCGCACAACACTCCCCTTGACACAACCTAACAAAAGAAGAGAAGAAGAGAAGCGACCAATCTTCGTGTGATAACGATATACAATGTAATAAAACAGGACAAGACGATTCAAAAAACTCACAAAAATCCAAAGGTAACAGGCATTGTATGAGAACAACTCATGCTCCAAGGTGCTATGAACCGCCGTGCTCCGCGGGGAATGCTCCGGAATGACGTCACACCTCTCTCCTGTTGGCGGTGTTACACACTAAGGTGTCCTCGCAAATCTCTGCCTAATACACAGGTTCCTTTTGGTGTGTCTACTCGCAATCAGGAACAGAACGCAGCCTTGATTCTCTAGCAAGTCTTGCGATAGCACACAGTCACGTGGTATTTATTGCAAATCTGTAAAAAAATGTTATCCAATTCTTGAAAAACTGGGTCACAATCCTCCGGATGGATGATGGAAGGAAGTCCCGTGGTGAAACGGGGACTTCCTTCCATCATCCATCCTGGATTGACTGTGACCCATACTGAAGAGTAACCCACCAGAGATCAATACTTCACTATGCTGATATTTTAGCTCGTTTGTGAGTGTGCTACTTTAAGTTTTCAAGATGCATTCATTTTTTTTACAGATTTCCACTATGGGGCAAAATTTTCTTTTATATATATAATATATATATCATATAGGGAACCATGTTAAAAATGGTTTTGAGGCAAAAAGTGACACTGTGGCTCATTTGCATGTCATTTCAGAATCTTGCTGCAGTGGAAGGGAGGTATGCTGCGGTGAAAGGGGAAAGGGGGGTGCAGACCTGCCAAGACAGGGCAAGAGCGACAGAGGGGGTGGGGTCAGAGCTAAAGAAGCAAGTAGAGCATAGTAGAGAGAGGATAAGAGTAAGAAGAGAGCAGAGAGTAGAGAAGAAGAAGAAAGATAGAAGACCCAGAGAGAGATAGAGACAAAGAGAGAATAAAGAAAAGACAGAAAAACAATAATACACATGATACATATACAATTACTACATATATACATATACACACATATACATTATATACAACACAACAGCGCAATTACATGCAACAAAAAGCGTCCTCAACATAAAAAAATAAAATAAGCACTAAAATAATAATAAAACAAATATGCAAATTGATAGTCCAGGAAAATAATCAATCAGTCTTCAAAACAGGGGGGAACCTTCTAACCAAAAGTTTTATTAGCGGGGGGCGCCGAATCCCAAAGGAAGAATCACTTCCACAGAACTGAAATGAAAAAGAAAAAGTGCACCCCCTAGTGCATTATCTTCACAGTATGGAAGATAAATATTTAAAAGAAGGCAATGAGCACTTACAAGAAAGTAATGAACAAAATTCACGTAAAGTATTTTTTTAGGAGCCTGAAAAAAAAAAACAGCCGGTTAATGGGCTATAGGAACGCATCCAACTCACTGCGGCCTCACTGGGGAGAAGGCTTTACACAGTGGTGTGTATGTAGAGCTTGTGAGTTGGTGAGAAAAGCCCAGGATCAGTAGCGGAGTCCTCCGCCACACTGCAGGCAATAAACCAGGCATCTCGAAATTCAATAGAAGTCTCTCAAGAGAGAGAGCGCAAGAAAACCGCGTGAGTCTAGTGACGCAGTGAGTGGATGCGATCCTAATCCCATTAACCGGCTGGTTTTTTCAGGCTCCTAAAAAAGATACCTTTACGTGAATTTTGTTCATTAATTTCTGTAAGTGTGCATTGCCTTCCAGCGCTTCTTTAAATAAATATTTTATTCCATTACTGTGAAGATAATGCATCGGGGATTAACACAACACACACCACACACACACCACACCCACACACACAAACACACACACACACACACACACACACACACACACACACAAGTGTAAAATCAGGGACACCACACACAAGTGTAAAATCAGTGACATTTATAAACAAAAGCGTCCCAAGGAATTGGAACTTACAAGATTTTAAAACTACACATTCAGGGGAGAGAATCTCTGTGGGATGTCACAGTGGGGGTAGAAGAGCCCGGCCGGCAATTACTGGGTGCACCTGGTTAGATGAAACGCTCATGCAGACCCTGTCACGAGCTGGCGCCACATTCAGTTTCTCACACACCAGTATAACTGCCTCCGTTGCAATCGAGTCCAGCAGGGAAAGAGTCAGCTGGCTTGGATGTATAGGTTTTCTTAGCTGTGAGAGTCCAGGAACTCCTCGTGTACCACTCGTGCGTGATCGTAACAATAGTTTCCATGGGTTTTCCCCCACAGTAACCTGAATTTGTTGAATCAGCCAATTATGAAAGTTCGTTAGCAAATCGTTGTCTCCATGAAGAGGTTTCCAATTCGTCCTTCACAACGGGTAACAGAGAAAATACCTCCTCCTAGATAGGACCGGAACCTACGGAGTTGAGGTGGGAACCCTATCGCCACAAGTGGCGAATTGGCATATGAAAGTGGCGAATGAGTTTGCCAGCTCCCACGGCGTTGTACTGGTTTCTGCTTTCTGAATGAGTCATTGACGCAAACACAGCCATCCAATATCACCCTTGCCTTCAGTTGGAGTCTAGACCGACCTTGAACTGTATCTTTTAGGAGCTAAAATTTGTAGTGACGCAAATAAACGAAAAGCATGGAGTGGCGATTTCAATTCTCATTTGCCACAACCTGTGGCTACATTGAAAAATAGGTTGCCCATCTCTGTACTAGAGGATGTTCTCTAAAGCGCTTATATTTTGCGTCATGTTATCGTGTTATAGCGATGTGAAGTTTGTTATAGACTGCGTTCAGTAAACATACTTTGGTTTTAAAAGAGCCGTTTGTATTCACATTTTCATCCATGCCCGGCCCGCACGAACCATCTATATGCGACGAGACTGAGCATTTACTTTATGGGTTATTCTGATTTGACACCCTTGTGGAGCCATGAAAGGGGGGTGGGAGGAGGAAGATTTACACAAGATTAAAGTTTGGGTGTTTAACTTGCATAATGCAAAATACCAGATATTCCCTCCTTGCAGATTTTAAGCCACAAAATAGCTCCCCTACTCATTAACACGTGTGGATCCTGCTGGTAGTGGAGCGCGCCCCTCTGAGGTGCTGAGATATGAGGTTCCTGGATTTATGTTTGTTGGATATTAGCATTGCCTGTACAAAAAAAAAAGAACAGAAGAATGTTTTGTTTATTGGACAAAGTAAGAGAATTAATATAAGATTTCAAACCCAACGCCTGAGTCATAGTGTCCAGTTCTGTTCTATACTGACACCGTCTCTCTATTATTTTATACAGTGAGAAGTGGGAAATTCAGGAACATGCAGTAACTCCCTCTAACCTGCCCCCACTTTTCACCATATTAAATATTGGTTTTGGATCGCCTCACTCTTACCGTCTCCTTTCTTCTTCTAATCAGTGTCACACCAATGTGAGCAAGTGACTTGTGTATGTGACAAGTATTAAATGACCCACTTCTCTCTTGCAGGGTCCCTAAAATGAGTAGTATCTCCCCTCAATCAGTCACAAATATAGCCTTAAACTACTGCCACCAGATGGAAGGCTCATCACCAGGGGTCCGTAATTAAACACAAAAAAACTATAGTAGCAATGTGTCCGAAAATGTAGTACTTTTTAAAATTCGATTAAGGCCCAAGACAATACTTAAACATAGATTGATTGATTATTTGGGAAGTACCACTATTAGCTGAAGTATATAAATTATTTTGTTAATGTCCATTGATCAAACAAACAACATTTTATAAAGAATTGAAAACAAATCTAATGGTCTTCCCTAAAACAACGAGAACAGCTCGAATAGTAAAGAATGTCGGTTTTCAAAGCCTCTGAATGAGAAACTAATTGTCAATCAGTAGGTTTTTGTCTAGCTTTAACCCACCCATCAAAGGGACCAAGTTAGGGGAGGGCGACTCTGGATGTACAAGTGGATAACACACAAGTGACATTACACAGGAGAGAGCAGACGAGGACCGTGAAAACCTCTCCAAGTCTATCTGCTCACGGGTTTTAAAAACTAAATGTAACTTCCGTCCTAAAAAAGGGAAATGTCTCTTTAAAGGAAGAATTATTTTTAACCTACAACATTAATGTAATATGTTTGGAAGAGTGAAAAAGCACCCTGAATGGTTGTGTGTGGAAACGTTAAGCTCACTGCCCCTGACCTCCCCGGATGTGAATCAGGTGTACTTGACACACGGGACAATAAATACTTAATCTCCAACTAACACGTTTTGGGGCCTGCAAGACCAGGGTTATCCATAAACAAGGTATTTTGTGGGTGGTAAAATTGCCATAGATTAGAGGCGCATGTGACGGACGGGATCGGAGATGGAGAGGCTGATTCTGAGTGCTCTGATCCCGCCGGCGTTAATTAGCAAAATACAGTGATAAAAACCACTAAAACAGACAATAAAATCTCACCCCTGAATCAGAACAGCGCTGGGACACCAAAAGAATGGCAACGACCCGTTAAAAAGCAGATAAAGCAGGGGAAGATCTGCTGCACTTCCTAACGGTGCAAATAAGACCAAAGAGACAGCGAATATGGCGGATCGGACTCTGGCACTCCGCACGGAGATAGAGAGGATTACAGAGGAGCCACGGGTTCTCTCAAAAAGGAGATTGCTCAGTTATTCTCCGATCAAGACTTTCTTCGAGGTGAGGTGGACCAGCTGAGACAGGATATATACTGGGCATCGGTAACGCACGAACGCGCTGAGAGGCGAGGGTGGAGGAGACTTCCAAGTGCCAAGGAGAGATGGGAGCCCAAATCCCTAAGCTGGAGCGGAGGGTGGCCGAATTGGAAGAACCCCACGAAAGATAGTGAAAAAACGGGACAGGTCGGAACAAATACGGTCAGGGGCATACCGGAGGAAATCCTGGACCCTGACGCTGGCTGCTTAACAGGTGGATGACATCTAATGCCAGGAAAATCTGGGGAGAAATAGTTATGGACCAGGTGTACCGCGCACTGCGAGGCCGCCCGTTGCCCAATAACCCCCCAGATATCATACTCCGCCTGCATCACTTCACACCACCAAGGAGGAAATCTGCCGTACTGACAAGGGCTTACCCCACTGGTGCCATTCGAAGGGATCGAAATGGCCATCTTCCAAGGAAATTTCCCAGTCACACTAGCTGCGAAGGAGGGCCCTCCAACCCATCACAAAAACTCCTCCGAGACAAGGAGATCAGAATAGGTGGGCCTTCCCTTTCGCGCTGGTCGCTAGTGCCAGAACGGCCACGACCAGGCTCTGAAGTTCTTGGCTGATGGGCCAGAGTTTCCTAAAAGTGTTGGGGATCCCAGACCGCTACAGCTGCCGGAGGCCACCAGAAACACAACCCTCCCCGGCCCGCTGAATGGAGAAGGGTGGGGGAGGGAGGTGGTCAGCGGAGGGACAAGGCTGGTCAGTCGAGACCGTTTGAGGTTCGGACGACTGACCACAGCTACAAGATGTTGACTGCCCTGGGCCCTGGCCTGCCCCCCCCCCTTTTTTGGTCGTAGAGTTGGGGGCGAGGTGCGACGGTTGAGAGGCCACGTTAAATGGTTTCCAAGACAACTGCGGATCTCCCATCCCTCCCCACGGCTGGCTTACGTTGTCCCTGAAGGGGAAAAAAGCAGTGGGAGGAATAGATGTGAGGGGCTGTGTGTCCTGTCTGTGTCCCCCTGCAGTGGGAGGGACAGATGTGAGGGGCTGTGTGTCCTGTGTCTCCCTGCAGTGGGAGGGACAGATGTGAGGGGCTGTGTGTCCTGTCTGTGTCCCCCTGCAGTGGGAGGGACAGATGTAAGGGGCTGTGTGTCCTGTGTCCCCCTGCAGTGGGAGGGACAGATGTAAGGGGCTGTGTGTCCTGTGTCCCCCTGCAGTGGGAGGGACAGATGTGAGGGGCTGTGTGCCCTGTCTGTGTCCCCCTGCAGTGGGAGGGACAGATGTGAGGGGCTGTGTGTCCTGTCTGTGTCCCCCTGCA
>WSYH01003387.1:59772-68201 GCA_036426205.1 Ascaphus truei
ATGTAACTTCCGTCCTAAAAAAGGGAAATGTCTCTTTAAAGGAAGATATTATTTTTACCTACAACATTTAATGTAATATGTTTGGAAGGTGAAAAAGACCCTGAATGGTTGTGTGTGTAAACGTTAAGCTCACTGCCCCTGACCTCCCCTGGATGTGAATCAGGTGCTACTTGACACACGGGCACATATAAATACTTACTCTCCAACTAACACGTTTTGGGGGCCTGCAAGACCAGGTTTATCCATTAAACAAGGTATTTTGTGGGTGGTAAAATTGCATAGATTAGAGGCGCATGTGCGACGGGATCGGAGATGGAGGCTTGATCTGAGTGCTCTGTATCCCGCCGGCGTTAATTAGCAAAATACAGTGATAAAAACCCACTAAAACAGACAATAAAATCTCACCCCTGAATCAGCTAACAGCGCTGGACACAAAAGAATGGCAACGACCCGTAAAAAGCAGAAGCAGCGGGAAGATCTGCGCACTTACCTAACCGGTGCAAATAAGACCAAAGAGACAGCGAATATGGCGGCATCGGACTCTGACTCCGCACCGGAGATAGAGAGGATTACAGAGGAGCCCACGGGTTCTCTCAAACAGGAGATTGCTCAGTTATTCTCCGATCAAGACTTTCTTCCGAGGTGAGGTGGACCAGCTGAGACAGGATATACTGGGCATCGGTAACCGCACGAACGCGCTGGAGGAGAGGGTGGAGGAGACTTCCAAGTGCCAAGGAGAGATGGGAGCCCAAATCCCTAAGCTGGAGCGGAGGGTGGCCGAATTGGAAGAACGCCACGAAGATAGTGAAAACCGGGACAGGCGGAACAACTTACGGGTCAGGGGCATACCGGAGGAAATCCTGGACCCTGAGCGGCTGCTTAACAGGTGGATGACATCTATAATGCCAGGAAAATCTGAGGCCGAATAAGTTATGGACCGGTGTCACCGCGCACTGCGAGGCCGCCCGTTGCCCAATAACCCTCCCAGAGATATCATACTCCGCCTGCATCACTTCACCACCAAGGAGGAAATCTGCCGTCTGACAAGGGCTACCCCACTGGTGCCATTCGAAGGGATCGAAATGGCCATCTTCCAAGACATTTCCCCAGTCACACTAGCGCGAAGGAGGGCCCTCCAACCCATCACAAAACTCCTCCGAGACAAGGAGATCAGATATAGGTGGGCCTTCCCTTTCGCGCTGGTCGTAGTGCAGAACGGCCAGACCCAGGCTCTGAAGTATCTTGCTGATGGGCCAGAGTTCCTAAAGAGGTTGGGGATCCCAGACACGCTACAGCTGCCGGAGGCACCAGAAACACACCCTCCCCGGCCCGCTGAATGGAGAAGGGTGGGGGCGGGAGGTGGTCAGCGGAGGGACAAGGCTGGTCAGTCGAGACCCGTTTGAGGTTCGGGACACTGACCACAGCTACAAGATGTTGACTGCCCTGGGCCCTGGCCTGCCCCCCCCCTTTTTGGTCGTTAGAGTTGGGGGCGAGGTTGAGAGGTCCACGTTAAATGGTTTCCCAATGCCCACTCCGGTTCCCCTCCCTCCCCCCGGCTGGGCTTCGTTGTCCCCCCGTTCCCCCCTAGTCCCACCTGGATATTGCACGCTGACTCGGTCAGCTCACCAGAAGCTGGACCTACCACAACGGACAGGAGGAGGGAAAAAAAAAAAAAAGGGGGGGGGGGGAAAAGAAAAAAAAAGGAAAAAAAAAAAAGAAAACCCGAACAGATAAGCATTTCCACTCACCAAGATGGCGGCCCAGCAACACACGAGGGTCAGGATGATGAAGAAGCGCGAAAAAGCAACGGAGGAGCTGTTTTGGCGCGAAGTCTGGGAGCTCCGCTCGGCTCCACCTGCAGGGCACGCCTTCCCTCTCTGCTGCTCGCGGGAGGATATGAGGACGCTGCCGCGATGACGTCAGGGGGCGGACCCACTCAGATCACGGACGACCCGGAAGTGACGGCCGCGGAAGCGGATGGGCCCCATTGCCGGCCATGGAGGTTGTCGAAGGGGGCTCCTAGGGGGTACGCGCACTCCCCCGCGAAGATGCAGGAGAGAGGGACAAGATCCCAGAAGAGATGTAACAACAAGACGGGTCCCGGGACTGGTTGGGGCCTTATGGCTCTGCGGCTCAGTGAATGCGGAGGGGGGGGGGCGGGGGGTGGGATGCTGCCGAGTTCTCACGGGTGCACGAGTGCACGCTGGTCGGGGGGGAGGGGGGGGGGGGAACCGGGGAGGGGGATTTATAAATGTTATATATGTTTATATATGGTTAAAATATATAAGCTACATATATTTATATAGGCTATTTAGATATAGTGAAAGGATTTGAACTCTCAGAGGGAGACAGGGTCAACCGCAGTTTAGGCTGATACTTTTACACATTCAAAGGGGTTACAAGTGAGAGTCAATCTAAGCAGTATAGTGCAGTTAACTATACAGATGCGTTAATAAAGGAATACTCAATAGTTCGTGGGAGCAACGTTTTAGCTAACACTATAGTTAGCTTACTGTTTACACAGATATTGTTACATCGACGGCGGGGGGGGGGGGGCGGATGACTGCCCTTGTCCCCGCCTGTTGGCATGTGCCTTTCTGACGGAGTTGCGGTCTTACACCACGGCTCTGTCAAAGACCTGGGAAGACGTGGGGAAGACTACCCCCCACGAGCAGGACAGGAGGGAGGGAGAGTCCGAGGCGTGACTGCTATTCCCAGGCAGAAAACCTTAGGTCGTTCAAGATCAATTTGGTTTTAAGTGTGAATGTTGTGTGGTTCTGTGTCTTTTGTTTCCCCCCCTGTTGTTTCCCCCCCCCCCCACCCTCAGATCTCCCCAGAGGAAAAGCAAAGGCAAAGACGAGATGGAATCAACTCAGCCGTCACTGGCAGTATACGCAGACACGAGGCCCGGGTAGGTCATATCCTTTTGCTACATATCTAGAATCCATATACACACACCCATGGCACTGACGTTCCTGTCACAAAATGTTAAGGGATTCAACTTCCCACAAAAGCGCAGAATAGCTTTTGCAGAATTTAAACGCCGGAAAGCGGATGTTCTCTTCCTCCAAGAGACACACTATAGCTCAAGTAAGAACCCAGGGTTTTTAGACAAAAACTTCAGACGATTTTACCTCGCTTCAGCTAAAGAAAAGAAAAAAAGGGGTCGCTATACTATTTCACAATCGAGTCCCTTTTGAGGTTGAACAAATAAAGCGGGACCCAGAGGGTCGATATCTCATTATAGTGGTCTTTTGCAGCATTGCAGGGTGACCCTAGCATGCGTTTACGCCCCATGTGAACGTGACCCGCCGTTCTTTGACGCATTTTTCATCAAACTTAAAAGATGGGCAGTAGGGAACGTTATAGTAGGAGGTGACTTTAATAAAGTTCTGGACCCCCGTATTGATCCCCTAGACAAGAGCGAGATAGACAGACGGGAGTCACAGCACTGCTGGAAGGACTACGGAGAGGTTGTCTGGTCGACATCTGGAGGGAGCAACATCCTGGCGAGCGTAGTTATTCGTTTTACTCACACCCCCACGACAGTTATAGTAGGATCGACCACTTCTTTGTTTCAGGCAGAATGGTCCCCCAAATATCCGACACCACAATCCATGACATTACATGGTCGGACCATGCATCAATAGAGCTACGATGCACGCAAATTAGACCGGCCAGTCCCGGAGCAAATTGGAAACTAAATGAATCCCTGATCAAGATTCCAGAAATTGAACAGACAATTAAAGACGAGATCAGACAGTTTTTCTCATTAAACACGGGTACAGTGGATTCTCAAATAACGTTATGGGAAGCCCACAAAGCCACGCTGAGGGGAATTTTGATCAGTCTGGCAGCAAGACGAAAGAAGTTAAGGGAGGCCAAATTGACCCAATTATATAAGAGGCTACATGAGCTCTCCACACTCCATAGCCGATCAGGTGGGGAGGATATCTTGAAGGAGTTGAAGGATGTAAGGATTGAACTTAACCTCCTCCTTACTTCCCGGGCCGAGAGAGACATGAGCTGGACAAAGAGGAAATTCTTTGAAAAAGCCAACAAGCCTGACACCATGCTGGCTAACCGGATCCGCAATAAGCAGCCAAATTATAACATTCAGGCAATCAAAACTAAAACAGGAGATATGTCCTCCAACCCTAAACGAATAGTGGAAGAGTTTAGAATTTTTTATGAACAGCTATATAACGGGGAGAAGGTTGCACATAGCACAAAAACTAACGCCACACTCCAGTCTTTCCTACGAGAAGCGGATCTCCCTAGGCTGAGCAGATTGGAGCACGAGGCGCTCCAGAAGGACTTTTCACTAGAGGAGTTGGAAGGGGTTATTATGAACCTAAAACCCTCCAAGGCCCCAGGCCCTGATGGATTTTCCAATTTATATTATAAAAAATTTGTAGGGATTTTAGCGCCGCACATGCTCAAAATGTTCAATGGGATATTGTCGGGGGAACCCTTCACGGCTCCAGGCGTCGATATCTTTAATACATAAGAAGGACAAAGATCCCACAAATTGCGAAAGTTATAGGCCGATATCATTAATCAATTCGGACATCAAAATTTATTCTAAACTACTGGCTAATAGATTGAGTGCGATCCTGCCAAGGCTTATTCACCCAGATCAGGTTGGTTTTATTAGGGATAGACAAGCGGCCGATAATACCAGAAGGATAGTAGATATTATTGATTTCATCAATGCCAACGGGATCCGTGGCATAGCACTAAGCTTAGACGCGGAGAAAGCCTTTGACAGGATTGATTGGCCATACATGGAGTCCACGCTCGGAGCATTTGGGTTCAGAGGGAAAATATTAGGGGCAATTAAAGCATTATACACAACCCCGGCAGCTAAGGTAGTACTCCAAGGCTTCCCTTCAGAGTTGTTTAATATCAAAAGCGGAACCAGACAGGGCTGCCCACTCTCACCCCTGTTGTTCGCCTTATGCATGGAACCGCTAGCAGCGCACATTCGTAGCAATCCGGACATCTCCGGAATCCAAATTATGTCACAAGAACATAAGGTGGCATTATATGCAGATGACATTATCTTGACATTGACAAAGCCACTCACCTCGCTACCCAATCTGTTCGCCCTACTGGAAAAATTCAGTAGCATATCCGGTTTTAAGATCAATCAAGCTAAATCAGAGGCGCTTAGTCTGAATTTGCCGAGAGACTTGGAGAAATTCATAGAAATTAACTTCAAATTTCAATGGCAGCCGAAAAAGATAAAGTATCTAGGGATACATATTACTAAACAGAGCTCCACTCTCTATCAGGCAAATTATCCACAGCTCCTACGGGCTTTAACAAAAGAGCTCAAAATATGGTCCACTTACGGAATTTCTTGGATTGGCAGAATCTACTGTGTTAAGATGAACCTTCTCCCACGCTTACTATATCTCTTTCAAACTCTCCCGATACCAGTGGTACGATCAGAGATTAAAGAACTACAAAATTCAGTCATAAAATTTATTTGGCAAAATAAAACACCACGGGTAAAAATGACAATTATGCAACGATCCAGGGAGACAGGGGGCCTGGCAGTGCCGAGTTTGTTGGCATACTATAAAGCGGCCCAACTATGCCAAATCACACAGTGGCATGGGAATCCAGAGCTGAGACGCTGGGTGGCACTTGAGAAGGAGGTCTGCGCCCCGCTTGCAATCGAAAACCTAATTTGGTACCCAAAAGCTAGACTGAAAGACCTAAAGGATCCTCTGTCCTCTGTGCTCAACGCACTGTCGGTCTGGGAAGCGGCCAAAACTAATCACTCATTAACCTCTAAACATACTTTAATGGCCCCATTATACGGGAATCCAGATTTTGCTCCGGGATTGGTTGGCAAAAACTTCACACTTTGGCAAAACAGGGGGCTCCACAAGCTAAAAGACCTGGAGGGGCGCGACACCATTAAACCATTCGACCTATTACAGTCAGAAACGGGCATTCCCAACACAGAATTTCTTAGGTACCTCCAGGTCCAGGCATTTTACACCAAACACACTATTAGACCGCCGTTAACTAATTTTGAGAATCTCTGTGGTCGGGGCACCGACACACGGGGACTCATATCTGCTCTGTACAAGGTGGTGGTCGGTTCTGACAGTGACGGCTCACGCAAACCCAGGTTCATGACACAATGGGAAACAGACTTGACGGGGCCATTAGAAGACGACGACTGGACTGAGATTTTCAAGGCGGCAGCCAGTAGTTCGATCTGTACAACATTAAAGGAGAACTCATATAAAGTACTAATGCGGTGGTACCTCACCCCAGTTAGACTGGCAAAATTCGCGCCGGGCGCTTCCCCGCTCTGTCCCAGGCAGTGCGGGGAACAGGGGGACCTGTTGCACATGCTGTGGTCTTGTCCACGACTCAGACCCGTATGGATCCAAATTAGAGATTGGCTACAGAGGCTTTTTTTGGGCCTCAAAATTCAACTAGATCCGTGGGTGTTCCTTTTAGGCAAACCCACGACAGATGTATCTAGATCAGGGAACAAATTGATCGCACACTTTGCCACGGCTATGAGGTGCGAGACTGCAGCATTGTGGAAACAGAATGCAATTCCATCACTAGACACAATTCGGAATAGAATTTGGTTTGTTTGCCAGATGGAAAAGTTGACAAGTTTGGTCAACGACACTGGCCCAAAGTTTCAAAAAGTCTGGTTGCCTTGGTTGGCACAGACATCCCAGGGGTGAGCAATGCCTCCATTTGGCTTTGATAAGGGCAGGTGAGTTCTCCTTGGATGGTGAGCAGAAGCTGCAATTAGCCACATACGAGAGAAACAGTATACCCGCCATGAGAGGAAGCCAATAGAGATCCATTATCCCCCATATTCACTACCCGGTGCCTCGCCGAAACAGGTGGGAGTAACACCTGATCTACGGACCAGGAGCGGAGAACATCGTACACCAGAGAGGATTCCTCTGTCCCCCCCTCCTTCCTACCCCCCATACCATCCTGTCTCCCTTACCCCAGGTTGGTATGAATGACGGTACGAATGTTGTTTGTCCCATGTAAAGCTTTTTATTTGGAAAATGTAACAATTGTATGTTATACTTTGAAAAACACAATAAACAGAATGTTGAAAAAAAATAAAATTGCATAGATTAGGGCCGGGTGCGCAAACTTTTACGTCTGCACCCCACCCCCTTACCCTTTCTCTGGCATCGTCTGACATCACGTTGTCATGGCGACGCATCGCAAGAAGCTGCCGGAGACAAGGTAAGAGATACTGTAGTATTAGAGGCCTCGTGCGCTCCCACAGCATTTAATTTAAATGTTGTGGGGAAAAGCGCAGAGCCTCTGTGTTGGACCTGAATGTCAAGGTTCTGCTCGCCACAAACCAGGACCGGACCGCGAGGCTGAGGTGGGGTTGTAAAAGCACCGACCTGAGACCGCGCAGGCTGATCCGGGTTGCGCAGTTCGTAGTCGTATGTCGCAGGATCAGGATTGGAGAAGACAGCGTCGTCGTTGTACAAGCCAGGGTCAGAACAGGAGACGTCAGGATAAACATTGTCCATGCAGGAGTTTGGCAACAAGGAGATAGGAGAGACCCGCTTCAGCTTAGGAGCGCGGGGTTGGCCTTTGCGCGAGCGACGACCATGGCCCATGGTGCTGGTCACAGGAGATGGTAGGCAGACCAGAATGGCACACCGTCTTGCTGTACGGGTGCACCAGTGCTACAACGCAAAAGTCCTGAGCGGGCAAGGGAATCCACTGTTTCAGCGCAGGAACCAGGACACGGCCTCTCTATATTAGGGAAAGAGTAGGCCCCAGGAACCAGGAAGCTGTAGATACAGGGAAACCTCCGCTTCAGTGCAGGAATCCAGGAGACTGCAGAACGCAGGGACGAACCTCTACTTTAGTGCAGGAATCCAGGAGGCTGAAGGACGCAGGGACGAAACCTCTGCTTCAGCACAGGGGAACAGAAGCTGAAGGACGCAGGGAATACCTCCGTATCAGCACAAGGAAACAAGCGGCTTGAAGGGAGCTGAAGGATGCAGGACGTAACCTGGAATCAGCATGGGAGAACAAGCGGCTTGAAGGAAGCTGAAGGACGCAGGGCGTGACCTGGTATCAGCAAAGGGGAACAAGCGAGAGCTTGTGGCAAAACAGATGACATCCAGTTAGGACTATGCTCGGCAAGGAGCATTATGGGCAAGCAATACTTAAAGGCCAGCGGGCCAATCCCCGGCGGGGGTGTGAAGGTACTGCCCCTAATGAGTGAATGCAAGTATAGTTTGCAATGAAAGGCTGCACAGGTGCAATAGATACCAGAGGGAGTGTGTATTGCTTTGGTGAGTGAATCCAGGCTGCAGCAAACATCAGGAGAGGTGCTCCAGGACTGCACAAGTCTGCACGGTAAAGCAACCAGTAAACCGCGGAGCGGATTCCTTACA
>WSYH01003388.1:0-18586 GCA_036426205.1 Ascaphus truei
AATATAAATAACAGTTCATGGGAATAAGTGCTTCAGACAAACGTAACATTTTGGAAGAGTAGTCCCTGCTCAGAGGATCTTACAATCTAATTGGTATGTAGGAGGAACGTACAGAAACAGTAGAAGGGGATTTTGGTAAGTGCTTCTGCAGAGGGCCAAGCTTGATGTATCATGTGTCTAGTAATATCTACGGTGCTACTCATATGCTTCTTTAAGCAAGTGTGTCTTAAGGTGGCTCTTAAAGGTGGATAGAATGGGTGCTAGTCGGGAATCAAGGGTATCGGGTATCGTTTGTGTGCGTGTGTGTGTGTCCACGACACATCCAATACCATGATAGTTTGTCTAGGTGCTTAGTAAAAAGATACTGAACATCAGTATTGTAGAATACAAGCACTCACTTGAAATTAAGAAAAAAAAGTTTAATTAGGTGATTGGTTTTGGCTCTGTATTGAACATGCACATATGTGTGTATCAGTGTGTGCGTGTGCTTTGCCCTGTGTACTTATAGGGTGTATTTGAGGATCCTCACTTGATATAGGACATCCCAACACCTCGAGGCGCATGCATAAGCTGCCGTTCCAGTTCAGTGGGTATATACGTATGAATCGTGCTACCACGGGCTCCGGGAAGTCTGTCTGTACCGGGGTGTCTTTATCCACGTTACCGTAAAACAGCTGAGGGAAGACAGGGAGAGGTCATGCATTACCCAAATACAACAAGCACAGTAAGTTCTTCCTCTCCCCATCAGCTCTGCTGTTCAACCCCAGAGATCAGAGTGATTTCATGTGTGAGCAGAGACAAAATGTTTCACAGCACAACACATATACACATACAAGCATATACTCATAATGTGCCAACGCACGCATATATCCAGACAAACACCTATTTATAAACGTACACATATATGTACTTGCATATACATACATATCAGCATTCTGACATATATGCACACGCAGAAACATGCATGTACACACAAACATACACATGCACATATAAACATACTGTTACACAACCACTCACAAGCATAAACATACATTTATATGCACACACATACTGTGTATATGCACCCAAATATGCATAAACATACATATGCACACACAAGCATATTTTACATATGCACACACATTCATATTGTATGCACATCCACATAAAAATACTGTACTTTTGCACACATAAATGCAAAAACAAACATATGGACACACACAAACTTACATATTGTATGCGTACACACACACACACACACACACACACACACACACACACACACACAGTATTGGGAAGTATCACTCATCAGCTTAAGTGTGCCATGACGTGCTTTGAATTAGCAGAGCTCTCTCTCTGTCACATGTTTACCATATATAGTGTTGTTTACTGCAAAGGAAGTGTGACTCATCAGTTTAAGTATGTATTTTGCTACAACACTTAGCACTGATTGGAGGATGCCTAACACAAAATGCTATAAATAAGAGCCTAGGCTGGGGATAGTGCCAGAAGCTTCTCCATGGACCGTGCAGGTGCCCTGGCCAAAAATTCCCCTCGCTCTCGGGATCAGACTAGACTGATTGGGGCTTTCCCGGGTGTTTGGTGTGTTTTTTCTGTTGTATGCTGTTAAGTTGTGCAAGCTGTAACTGAGAACATAACTGAAGCTAAGTAAAATCCCTTTTTGATTACATCTCTAAGACTGTTTACTGACTCAGAGTGTGCAAGTTATTGACTGAATCCAGAATCTTTGCATTACATTTGGCATAGTCTGAAGGATTCACCCAGAAACATACATGTCTGATGAACCAGAGATTTGGTGTGAGAGGGGGAAACTGACACTGACATGTTTATTCATTATGAGTATTTGGTTATGTTTAGCTGTCTATTACAAATTATGTTCAAGACGACAGGAAATATGGGGAATGGAGGAGGGAAAAAACGGCTCCTTACCCGTTGGGTTAGATCCGGACCCGGGTCAACCGCAGCCAAGGAACTAATTAAATATGCCCCCCCCCCGGTACACCCAGAAGTAGGTGAAAAGCTGTAATATCAATTTACCAGGTTAAATGTAATAGGCTACAAGAAAGGGGAGCGGAAGACCGCAGCAGAAATGGGATGGATAATGTTGAAGGCGCTCCAGAAGGAAGCCCAGGTGAGGGAGACAGGGGACCTGGAACTGCAGGCAGTCAAGGACCAATTGTCTATAGTAAAAGATTATGAGTGGTCAGTGGGTGCTGCACCTTTGGGATGGGGCTGGGGACAGTGTCAGGCTCTCAGGGAAGGAAGCAGTGACAATGGGGGCTATGACTAATGACCCACTACTGATACAAGGGAGTAAGATACATGAGGCTATCACACTGCTTGGGATAGGATAGATGTGATGCATCCAAATTGGTTAGAATTCCTCCACAACATGTGCAAATAATACTGGATGACAGTAGAGAGTCCATGAACAATATGGCAAATTATCAGGTATGGGCTAAGTGTCTAGTGGGGTCAGATAAACCTCCACAGTTGAATCACCATGTATGCCCACCCTAGTAACCAATATGTAATAAACAGAGGCACTGGTAATCATATATATGCAGGGGCACTGCGGCCCTTTACCTTGGTGCTTGCAGGACTCCTAGACATCCAGGGCATGCTCTTCATCCAGGTAAGTAGACAGCAAGAAGGGGAGTGTTGATGTATAGCACAGCCACGAGTTCCAACTCTCCATGAGACCGGAAAAAATGACAAAGGTGAACGCTCCAATCTAGCAACAGGTCAGGTTTATTGCATGGTGGTGCAGCAAAATAGGACTACACGAACGCACCTACGCGTTTCGTGCACAAGGCACTTTATCAAGGTGACAAATACATGTAATGCTGCTTGATTTATACTCACCTAGACTCTGTCCCGCGCTGCCGGGTGTGACGTCATCGTCCCGCGTCGCAAGGAGTCGCGGTGACGTGGCGTACACAGCCATTGGCTCGGCAAGTCAGGTGGTATGCTAATACTAGCTGACTGTCTCTTTTTTCTAAAACAAACTTTATTGACACAAAAATGAACATACAATAAAAAACATGTTAAAAAACGCACTAAGATACTGAACTAGCAGCAACCCTGCACAGGAGATGTCAACAATTGACCTAATATACTAAGGCATAAGTGTATATACTATAGATATGTATTTGATACAACTTATAGCCCCTACCAAAATATAAATATTATCCTGGCATTATACTGTGCAGCGTAAGTGATAATGAACTTGATTGTTATTCGTGAAAAGACACAATGCAATACAAGAAATACAAGAATTATAATGATAAATCTATAATAGTGTAATTCTATATATTAATACAAATTGATAAAGGATAAATCTTATCTAATCAGTGCAATCAATGTTGTTAAGTAGTAATATAGTAATATAGTTATATATGGACTCATTATATAATTAGTTCATATCTGTCTATCCCAGTAGTTTTATCACTTTTTATTTTTATTTTCATTTTGCACTCTCCCCACATCCCACTATTAATGGCTCCTCTGACAACCAATTTATTAGAATTTATTTAGTATCTAAGTCATTGCATTATTGGTGATATAGTTTATTTACACGTGATATAATGTTGTATTTATATTCATGATTACATTAACCACTAATATCACCACCAGTTCGAAGGGTCATTTCATAACATACCTGTATACAGAATACTTAACAACATTGATTGCACTGATTAGATAAGATTTATCCTTTATCAATTGTATTAATATATAGAATTATACTATTATAGATTATAATTATAATTCTTGTATTTCTTGTATGCATTGTGAATATGTTCTTTTCACGAATAACAAATTCATTATCACTACCTGCACAGGTATATGCCAGGAATATTTTATATCTTTGGTTAGGGGATCTAAGTCCCTGTATCAAATACATATCTATAGTATATATACTTATGCCTTAGTATATTAGGTCAATTGTTGACATCTCCTGTGCAGGGTTGCTGCTAGTTCAGTATCTTAGTGCGTTTTTTAACATGTTTTTTATTGTATGTTAATTTTTGTGTCAATAAAGTTTGTTTTAGAAAAAAGAGACAGTCAGCTAGTATTAGCATACCACCTGACTTGCCGAGCCAATGGCTGTGTACGCCACATCACCGCGACCCCTTGCGACGCGGGACGATGACGTCACACCCGGCAGCGAGGGACAGAGTCTAGGTGAGTATAAATCAAGCAGCATTACATGTATTTGTCACCTTGATAAAGTGCCTTGTGCTCGAAACGCATAGGTGCGTTTGTGTAGTTCTATTTTGCTGCACCACCATGCAATAAACCTGACCTGTTGCTAGATTGGAGCGTTCACCTTTGTCATTTTTTCCGGTCTCATGGAGAGTTGGAACTCGTGGCTGTGCTATACATCAACACTCCCCTTCTTGCTATCACACTGCTTGGGCAGCTTGGTGAATTAGAAGACAATCGCCCTAAACTTGTTAGGAGCACGGAAACTCAAAAGGGGAACATACGAAAACCTATATTAAAATAAACCGTAAACAGATGTGGGTGGATTTATTGAAGGCAGAAATCCCACAGGAGAAAATAGATGGGAAACCCACCACCGAGCTGCTAAAAAAGTGGAAGGAAATAGTCAGAAAACACACGGCAAGGATGTATAAGACTGATAGTGAAGACAGTGTGAGAGGTAACAGAGTAAAGCCCTCAGCCCCGTCCTTATACTCCTGAAAAGACTTAACTGACACAAGCCACGCCCCCCCCCCCCCCCCCCAGATGGGTGGGATGTGGTCAAACCCTTATGTACAGAGCGGGTTCCAGTGGTATGGGTGCAAACAGGAGATAGGCGTCCCTATGTACCTGTCCAGGTGTGGTGGGTAAGAAACGAGCCCCACAATCTTTTATGGTTCTTGTGGATAACGGAGGCCAAGGTGACAATCATACACGGGAACCCTGATAGGGAAAAAGGAGAAGTAGTGCATATAGAGGGTCTAGGTGGGACCATCACCAGGTCAATTCGGATTACAGTACGCTTTACAATCAATAAAGGCCCCTCTTCACCACCAGTCTAGTGGTAATCGAAATCCCAGAAAACATGCTGGGCATAGATGTGTTGTTGGGTCAAAGCATACAAACAGAGTGGGGGGTGTTCATATTTGGGTTCCCTCATAAGGCCTATTATTTACGAACAATCAAGGAAATAATAAGAAGGAATGCCAAATGAACCCCCATACGAATACCCGCTCCAGGACAGCCTGAATATTTGAAACAATACTATTTGCCAGGGGGACACAAAGAAATAGGGGACACAGTGCAAGCATTGTTACAATCAAGGGTTATTAGGCTCCCATATGAAGATTTAAACGTGGAGCAATGGGAGATTGCATAGTGCACAGATGGATCAGCCCAGATAACATATAAAGGCCGGCGGATGGGCAGCAGCTGCATCTAACCCCAAACATAATGTCGTCCTCCAAGATCAAGGTTTCAGTCACTTTGCTGAATTACAAATAATACTTATGGTTATTCAAGAAACCACAGAGGCTCTGTTTCTTTATAAGTACAGTTGGGCCTGTTACAAAGGATTTACAACATGGCTGGCAAGTTGGAAAGAGAGAGGTTGGAGGATACACGGCAAGCTAGTTTTGGGAGGACCAGAGATTTGGGAAGAATTCTGAACAGCAGGAAATACACGGACAATCAAAATAGGACATGCCGATGCCCATTTACCCGAGGGGGGTCCAAATTTGGATGCTGATGCACTAGCCAAAGTGGCGGAGACCCGGATGCTAGAACCAGTCCTACTTAATTTGGCCAAAAAAAGTCTGTCGCTCCTTAAGGGTACAGTAACTCACCAGTAAGTAGTAGTAAAAAAAACTTTTATTAAGACTACATAAAACGGATACGATCCATGGACAAAGACAAAAAGAACCTCCTCCCACACGTTTCGAACAACTAGTGTTCTTTCTCAAGGAGTATGGTAAGAGGAAGGGGGAGGGTACTATTTAAACCTCTCTTCCTCCAGTCTAACCGGTGTAACACACCTGAAGGTGATAATGATAACAAAAAAAGATTCAATGGGACATGAAAACATTGGTAACACTCCCTAACATCAATAAGCAGTAAAATTGCTAAGTGCTGATACAAGGTGGAATCTTTGTTAATTAAGCATGGCCAATTGGTATAATAATAGTAAATAAAACTCCTATGTTTCATAATAAACGTATACATAAAAGACATAATATATATAACTTTGACCACTTCATTATAACTTACAATAACACACTATCTAATGGGAGTAAGAAGTCCCCTCAGGTATTATTGATGTAATTAGTCAATTGTTGGCCATGTAAAATCATCATAGATAACAAATATGATGCCCATTGTGAACCAGATAATATATCTTGCTAAAGCAAAAATACAGTATGGATACATAACAAAACATAACCCTAAAAATAAACATACAAATCAATAATTGTAAATTCAGTCTAGAGTAACCATGTAGAGAGTCCCCTGTGAAGACAACACATAAAGAATATCTACAGGTCACTAGGGACTGTACTCCTGATAGGGAAAATATCTTGTAAGTCAGACAATGTATATTGAACAACACAGAGAAGAATTGCAGGACACATCTGTATAAAGATATGCATGTATATTTCTATAGAAAAAACTGAAGATCCCATTCTGTATTGAGACCTTTAGGAGTTAATGAATCCATAACAAAAATCCGAAATGCTTCACGTTGATAAAGAATTTTCACTCTATCTCCTCCCCGAGTATAAGGTTTCACGTATTCAATGATCATACATTTGAAATTACTTAAGCTACCATTTTGGCAGCATTTAAAATGATGAGAAACCGGATGCGTAATATCCATATTAGAAATGTTTCTCATGTGTTCAAGCATTCGAATTTTAAATGCTCTCCTGAGCCTTCAAGTAGGCTTTATGAATGTTATTAGAATTGTATCCCCTCTCCAGGAATCTCCGCTCAAGGTCGGCCGCACCACTATCAAAGTCCTCTATGGTAGAACAAATTCTGGTATGAAGTAATTTATGGGGAAATGCATGAATGAAGCACATTGTTTTTCTACCTCTCACCCTTGCTAACAGACACAGGGTGGACGGTGGTAGGAGATACTGGTAGGGAAGAGGCCTCTGTGCGAATTGACCCACAAACTTACAGATGGGCAGTTACGCTTGGTAATGCTGAAGGAGAGAGCATTTCAGCAGGTGTACACCTGGGGGATGTGAGAATCTTTGTGCCAACGCCCCTGCAGATTACATGGCATGACGAAAGCTCTTATTTCACAGTGGGCGCCAGGATATGGGTGGTATTACCACAAAACAAAGGAGGACGTAAGCAAGGGGAAGTGATAGCAAAAGGGCAAGGAGCGACGAGATTGGTGTTAGTACAAGGGGCCCTTCACCCAGAATATATTATTGCCTATCTTTTAATAGCAGTTAATTGATATTTGTTTTTCTGTTTTGTTTTGCTGTGTCCATGGATATCTGGATGCCCGGCATCAATGGCGTATTGAACACTTTGTCCAATCAAACCAACCAGATGAATTGTCAGATGTGTGGACCCACCTCAGTGCGCAAGAATATGGTTACCTGTATACGAATTGTCGGATCTGTTTAGCCACCTCAGTGCGAGAAGATGGTTACCCGCATATGGGTGTCACCAATATACGACCCATCACAGTTTTACTAGGTTACCCATTGGTAAAAGTTGATTTCCGTTCCAGAGAAGAGCTTGTTATGTAAAAACAAGTCTAGTTATGTACCCATCCGCTAGACTCAGGCAGATGGTTGGGGGATATTTTTGCAACAATTGTTGAATATTATTGTTACTATTTACGTGGGGTTTTATCTTTGTATCAATATGGACTATATGTACCGCACCCTGAGTGTAGGCGTTCCGTCTATAGGAAGAGATTGCCCTGCCACCTAAATCAATAGGTGTAATGTATTGGAACGTACCACTTATTAGCTGAAATATGCCATATCATGTGTTTTAAGTAAGCAGAGCTCTATCTCTTGTCACATGTTTGACCACTCATCAGCTTAAGTGTGGCATGGCATGTGCTTTGAGTTAGCAGAGCTCTCTCTCTGTCACATGTTTACCATATATAGAGTTGTTTACTGCAAAGGAAGTGTGACTCATCAGTTAAAGTACAGCAGGGCCCCGCTTCTCGGCGCTTCGCTTTTCGGTGATCCGCCGATACGGCGGCACCGAAGAAGGGGGCCGCCATCTTTGATTCCCAGTCGCACATGCGCAGAATGGGCAGGTTGCGCCCGGCGCGCAAGAGCAGACCGGTGTCTGCGCGCGCATACCGTAGTTTGCGCTCGCAGACTATAGGCTGCGCATGCGCAGAACGGCGAAAACGCCGTTCTGTGCATGCAAAATCACTGAAAATTACTGGATCTGCTTTCTGGCGATTTTCACTATACGGCGGGCCCATGGAACGGAACCCGCCGTATACCCGGGGCCCTGCTATATGTATTTTGCTAGAACACTTAGAACTGATTGGAGGAAGCCTAATACAAAATGCTATAAATAAGAGCCTAGGCTGGGGATAGTGCCAGAAGCTTTTCCACAGACCATGCAGGTGCCCTGGCCAAGAATTCCCCTTGCTCTCTCGGGATCAGACTAGACTGATTGGGGATTCACAGGGGTTTGGAGCGTTTTTCCTGTTGTATGCTGTTAAGCTGTGCAAGCTGTAACTGAGAACATAACCGAAGCTAAGTAAAATAACTTTTTTTATTACATCTCTAAGACTGTTTACTGACTCAGAGTGTGCAAGTTATTGGCTGAATCCAGAATCTTTCATTACACACAAACAAACTTACATATTGTGCGCGCCACCACCGGCGCACAACACACACACACACACACACGGACACACCACACACACACACACACACACACACACACACACACACACACACTTACATATTGTATGCACACACACACAGACAAACTTACATATTGTATGCACACACACACAAAGACTCACCATCTCCTCATAGCCATTGCTGTATATCACCCAATTCTGACTGTCGTTACTGAATCCCACGTGAAACGAGGTGACAAAATCATCACTGCCAGATAGAGGAATGAAAAAATATATATCTTATGTATATAGTGTATGTACTGTATGTATAAGGTGTATATGATCTATAGGTATATATATTCATAGGATATATATATATATTATTATTATTATCATTTACTTTTAAATATATATGTAGCTTGTGAATATGTTGTGTTACAGCCATAATACAAGTGTAAGTATAAGAACATATAGCAGGAAGATAAATGTGCATGAGTGTATGCGAGATAAAGAAACAGCAGGAGTTGAGGAGAGACGCACTGGATAAGAGAGTCCCGTCCCTGGGTTATAACGCCAGTGAATAAGGTGCTTCTCCGTGTGTCGACCTCTAACCACTGCACCTGGGTGTCATCTTCTGCACACCATGCTCCGTCAAAAAAATCATCCTCATTAACACCCGCCTAACGAGTGAGAAAGGGGGGGGGGGAAGAGAAGAGGGGGAGGGAGAAAAAGGAGCATGGTTACTGTAATGCAACCTGCAGCCCTCTCTACTATTCCTGGACTGACCCCTAACCACACCTGCATGTTAAGGCGCCCACGCTGAGCACTGAGCCCGTGTCGCAGCATGGAGGAGGCCAGGAGCTGATCGTCCTCTATCCGGTGAGACTCCACACCGATCGGGGGGCACTCTGAGGGGGGCAGAGAGAGATAGCTGTGCATGTTATACAGAGCATGAGAGAGCTGTGCATACTATACAAAGGGAAACATTTGTACTGCTGAAGGGGTGGCTCATCCTGTAAACAATGACAGAGTTTGAATCAGGGGAACCTGTTTCCATTCCCGGTGCCAGCTCCTTCTGACCTTGGGCAAGTCACTTTATCTCCCTGTGTCCCAGGCATCAAAAATCCTAGATTGTAAGCTCTACGGGGCAGGGACTGTGTCTGTAACAATCCTATGTGCTGGATAACGTGCACTTTATTGTAATTGAGTCCCAAAGGGAGAAAAGCGCTATATGAAATAAAGTAATTATTATTACATCTATATTATTACATAATATAGATAACAGAGTAACTGTACTGATGGTCTACTTATGGCCAGATACTGTACTGATGGTCTACTTAGATTTTGCAAAGGCTTTTGTTACGGTTCCACACACAAGGTTAGTGTACAAAATAAAGCAAATTGGACTTGGTAAAAATATTTGCACCTGGATTGAAAACTGGTTGAAAGATAGACATCAGAGAGTTGTGAGTGGAGTATCTAAAGGATCAGTACTGGGACCCCTGCTTTTTAACTTGTTTATTAATGGTTAGCAGAGAGAGCAAAGTCTCCATATTTGCTGATGCCACTAAATTGTGTAAGGTAGTAGAATCAGAGCAGGATGTAATTTCTCTCCAGAAGGACTTGGAGAGACTGGAAACTTGGGCAGGTAAATGGCAGATGAGGTTTAATACAGATAAATGTAAGGTTATGCATTTGGGAAACAAGAATAAACAAGCAACGTACAAATTAAATGGGAATAATTAGAAGAATCCTTGCTGGAGAAGGATTTAGGAGTGCTGGTAGACAACAGGCTTAGCAATAGTGCCCAAAGTCATGCAATAGCTGCAAAGGGAAATAATAACTTATCTTGTATATAACAGGGAATGGCTGGAAGGGAAGTAAACATAATTATGCCCCTCTACAAAGCATCAGTAAGATCACACCTTGAATATGGGGTACAGTTTTGGGCACCACTCCATAAAAAAGACAGTATGGAACTAGAAAAAGTAGAGAGAAGAGCAACCTAATTAATAAAGGGGATGGATAATCTGATTTATGAGGCGAGGCTAGCTAAATTAGATTTATTTACATTAGAAAAGAGGCGTCTAAGAGGGATATGATAACTATATATAAATATATTTGGAGACATTACAAGGAGCTGTCAAAAGAACTATTCATCCCAAGGGCAGTACAAAAAACACAGGGTCATTAAGGTTAAGGTTGGTGGAAAGGGGATTTCACGAGCAACAAAGGAAAGGGTTCTTTACAGTAAGGGCAGTTTAAATATGGAATTCATTACCCATGGAGACTGTGATGGAAGATACAATAGATATCTTCAAAAAAAGGTTGGACATCTTTTTAGAAAGGAAAGGTATTTAGGGATATACCAAATAAGTGAACATGGGAAGGATGTTGATCCAGGGAGTTATCTGATTGTCAATATTGTGAGTCAGGATGAATTTCTTTTTCCCCTTATGAGATATCATTAGATGATATTTCACTCGGGTTTTTTGTTTGCATTCCTCTGGATCAATAAACTGTAAGTATGGATATAGGATAAAGTATCTGTCATTTGAACTTGATGGACGCATGTCTTTTTTCAACCTCATCTACTATGTAACTATATAACTGTACTTCTGAATAAAGAGAGATAGTTGTGAATCTTACAGAGAGGCCAAGATAGCTGTGTCCCACAGAAAGCATAGATAGCTGGGAAACTTATTGTGAGGGAGGTGGGTCTCAATGTGTGGTACAAATCCCAAGCACGGCAACTTGATTGTGTAACATGAAAGCCTTTGCAAAATCTAGGAATATTGCACCAGTCAACTGTCCACATTCCATTTCACCCTGGAGGTCATTGCAGAGTTTTAAGAGGGTTGTTACTGTGGAGCGATTTGAGCGAAAGTGGATTTGGAATTGACTAGGAAAATGTGACTTATTATAACAGTTGCTTAGTTGGGAATGAACACATTTTTCCGTGACATTGGATAGTATAGGTAGTATACAGTTTGGTCTGTGGTTGGAAACAAAGGAGGCTATGTATTAAGGATTTTTTAAAACGAATTGAAAGAGTGAGTCATAAAGTATTTTTTCATGTTCGTACACATTATTCTTTGTATGGTGGGCATTATGTTCATACATGACTGCATTAAGAGCTGTTTGTGTCTACTTTTATGCCAAGAAAGACTTGGCAGATAATTTTAATGCATTTCTAGCACACAAAGCGACAATATTCTTTATACATATCATGTGCATATGTGCGGCACCAACAACATCCAAACTCCTCCGCCTAGCGCACTGGTGGGCAACAGATGAACTTCCCTTGCGGCCCCCAAACACCTCTCTCCCTTCCAACTAGCAGTTTGTCGCGTGAGTATGTGGGTGAAGAGCTACGCGCGGGGTGAGGGGGGGAGAGAAGGGGCTACAAAAAGAAGAGCAGGAAGTTACAGGGAGAGTGAGAGAGGCGAGGAGGCGGGGGAGAGAGAGTGAGAGGTGATGTGGCGGAGAGAGAGTGAGAGGTGAGGTGGGGGAAAGAGGGGAAAAGTGAGAGAGGGAAGGACAGGGGAATTGGGAGAGGGGGGGTGGAAGGGATAAGTGGGAGAAAGAGGAAGGGGGGAAGTGAAATGAAAGGGGGAAGTGGGAGGGAGGGGAGAGGGAGGGCTAGGAAGTGGGAGGGGGGAGATATGAGGAGGGGAGATATTAGGAGATGAGGAGTGGGAGATGTGGGGAGTGGAAGGTATGAGGAAGGGGAGATGTGGGGAGTGGAAGGTATGAGCAGGGGGAGATGTGGGGAGTGGAAGGTATGAGGAGGGGGAGATGTGGGGAGTGGAAGGTCTGAGGAGAGGGAGGTGTGGGGAGTGGAAGGTATGAGGAGGTGGAAATGTGGGGAGAGGAAGGTATGAGGAGGGGGAGATGTGGGGAGATGAGGAGTGGGAGGTATGAGGAGTGGGAGTGTGACAGGGTAAATAAAAGCCACCAGCTATATGCCTGACAGACATATGTTTAGTCTGCAGTGCAGCAATGATGAGGTTAACTTCAGCTGGGAACTCATGGCAATTAGTTAAATCCCAGCTGCCTAATCAAGGTGTGTTAAAAACCCCAGGATGTGCACACATGTAGGCTAGCTGCTCAGGAGACAGGAGTGAGTTACTGAAGAGATTACTGATATAAGGTCTGTTTGCAAAGTACACGGTTGATGAACTGTTGTGTCCTGCATGCTGAAGAGAAACTGCTTTGTTTGCCATGCTGAAGATAGGCTATTTTGTTTTGTCTGCTGAAGAGAAGCTATTTTGTTTTGTGTGCTGTATGTTTTAAGGCTAAATAAATAAGCCTTGCCAAGAGACCCCGCGTGTGTAGTTGCGTGTACCCTGCAACAGGGAGGTATGAGGAGTGGGAGGTATGAGGAGGGGACGGTATGAGGAGGGGGAGATATGAGGATATATGAGGAGGGGTAGATATGAGGTGTGTGTGTGTGTGTGTGTGTGGTGTGCTGTGGTGGTGTGTGTGTGTGTGTGTGTGTGTGTGTGTGTGTGTGTGTCAGTCACTGTGTATGCATGTATATTGGGGAGGGAGGTTGAGTGTGGGGAGGGGAGAAAAATACATGGGGAGGTGTAAGAGAGAGGGGGGAAGGAAAGGGTGACTGGGGAGTGTGAGGTGGGGTGAGAGTTAGGTGCTGTGTGAGAAGGGGGGGTTCTTGCAAGGCTGCCGAAACGTGGGTGAGGGGCCCCTGGTGGAAACGTTGGTCCTGGGCCCCGGGAAAGCTGTCTGCGGCCCTGCATGGCAGTGATGTCACTGACTGCCACGATTACAGCAAGAAACCCTATTTTGCAAAATGTAATGTACATACAAGGTCAGGAATGTCACATTTTTAAAATGTCTTAATGTTAATTAATGCCTACATTTTTTTATTTCATTTTAATTGATGTCAATTATTTATTTAATTTTAATTTGTTAATTATTTTAATTTTAATTACACATACACACATACACGGTGAGGGAGCTGAGAGAGCGAGAAATGGAGGGAAGGGGGTTAGACGAGAGTTTGTGTTATGTTAAGAATCGAAAAGAAATACATTTTTGACGTAGTAATCATCCCCTCCGAACTGGGCATTCTTGGCCAATAATGCCCTGGCTGTAAGAGTTGAAGGACCCAAGCAAAGCCCCCACCTCTATACACACAAACACACACTGCAGCCCCACCTCTATACACACAAACGCACACTGCAGCCCCCACCTCTATCCACACAAACGCACACTGCAGCCCCCACCTCTATACACACAAACGCACACTGCAGCCCCTACCTCTTATGCACATAAACGCACACTGCCGCCCCCACCTCTATATACACAAACGCACACTGCAGGGCTCACCTCTGTATACAGAAACACACTGCAGCCAGGGTTGCCACCTTCTATTGAAGGCTAACCCAGAGATAACAAAAAATGTTAGATCTATTTATTATATATTTATCTTGCCTTTGGCTGTATCCTCCCCTCCAAATTCCGTCAACATGGCTGCGCGACTTCACGTAATGCACATTGCCATAACAACGAGACGCTTCATAACGTCACGCTGCATCAAGTTGACATGACAACAGGACGCATTATGGCGCCGAGGCATCACATGATGCCACATTGTCATGGCAACATGTCACCGCCTGACGCCAGTGTCTCGTTGTCATGGCAACGGGGTGCGTCATATGATGTAATTTGTTTAAAAAAAATATTTATAAATGTGTCCCGGTTTTTCCTTTTGAAAATCTGGTCACCTTAGGGGAAGTGGGAGAGAGAGGGAGGGGGGAATTGAGAGGGAGGGGGAAGTGGAGAGAGAGGGGGGAGTGAGAGAGAGGGAGAGACACATATGAAAACATGTTGGATTGGAGGTTTCAAGAGTTTCAATCCGTAGGTGAAAACCAAGTGAGTGAGACCCTCTTCCAATCTTCTGCCAAACCTTTGCACAACTCTTCAGACACTTGGATGTGCACTGAAGATGTGTTACTGCAACCCCCAACACATTAACTCACTTCATATGAGAGAAGTGAGATATATGTTGGTCTCATAGAGGGCAGAGGGATAGCTGCACATCTCATAGAGAAAAGTGATATAGCTGTGTGTCTTTTGTAGAAGCCAGTGAGATCACTGTGTGTCTTTTGTTGAAGACAGTGAGATAGCTGTATGTCTCATAAAAGGCCGATAGCTGTGTGTTCCCCAGGGATTCCTCACAGGGCTAATCAGGGTTAAGTATGAGGTGCTGGTGGGGGGAGGGATGGGGACTCACTTTTCCTCTCCTTGGGGGTCTCCACCACCTCCTCCTCCGTGTCCCACTTCTCAGGCGGCTTCTTCTTGTCTGCAGGGGGAGGAAGAAGGTATGTACTATATAAGACTGTGTACCATCGATTTATACCCATCATGCATGCATATCTTTCTCTGTGAGCAGAAAGTTCATGTGGACAGGCGCACTCTCACTCTCTCCCTATTCCCATCTCTATTGATTCCTCCCCTACTCTCACTTTCCTGTCCCTCTTTTTAGCTCCCCGTTACTCTTTTTCCCCCTCCCTTTCTTTCCGACCCCTTCCTCTCTCATTTACACCCACATTCTCTCTCTCTCTCTCTCTCTCTCTCTCTCTCTCACACACCTTTGTTTTCCTCCTCCTCTCTCTCTTTGCCACTCTTTTGAGGCTTCTCTGCAGAGGGAAAAAAATATACAGAAGATGAGAGGGAGCGAGAACATTGAAAAAAGACATATGTCGATCAAGTTCAACCTATGTTAAATTTAGACAACAGATACTTTATTCTATATTTGTATTTACAGTATATTGATCCAGAAGAAGGCAAACAAAAAATCCCAGTGAAATATTATCCAATTATGTCTCATAAGGGGAAAAATAAATTCCCTTCAGAATCCAGCAAATAAAAATATCACTTGTGAGCACAGTCACGTATTAGACAAGTTTGCAATCCTGCTTTTCACCATTATTTTTTAGCATATAATACTTCCACTGACTACAGTAATAGCAATCAGATTACTCTCTGGATAAACCTCCTTCCCATGTTTACTTATTTGGTATATCCCTGTATACCTTCCCGTTCTAAAAAGATGTCCAATTTTTTTTTTTTAAAGGTATCTATTGTATCTGCCATTAGTCTCGATGGGTAATGAATTCCACATTTTAACTGCCCTTACTGTAAATAACCCTTTCCTTTGTTGCTTGTGAAATCTCCTTTCCTCCAATTTTAAGGGATGGCCCGAGTCCTTTGTACTGCACTTGGGATGAATAGTTCTTTTGAAAGCTCCTTGTTATAACGGATCGGGGGACACGCGCCTCTCAGCAGGTCCCCGTCACCTCAGGCCCCACGGCGGATCTCTGCCCCGGTTCCCCGCTCCCTCGGCCTCTTACCTGTCCCGCTCCCACGCCGAGCCGTTCCTCCGCGGCGCACGCATGGCAGCCCTACAGAGCGCACCCGATCTTCTTACCAGTCCTTCCGCGCCGCTGGCGCCACCCCCCATCGGCTGCAGGCGATTACCATGGATCACCCCCCTGTCTCCCTCCCTGCTCTCCTCGACCTATCCCTGCGATCACCCAGACAGGCCTCCGCCCCACCCCTTGCTACCATTGGCCCTCCTTCCTTTATAACCCCAGTCTGCCCTCTCCTTCCTTGCTCTGCATAGCTTCTCTGTGACTCCTGTGTGCAGTGTCTATGCCAAGCTCTGCTCTCTGTTGCAGCTCTTGTTCCGGTCCCTGCCCTTTTTTGGATACCCTTGGATTGATCTCGGCTCTGTTTGACTACGTGTACCTCGCTACCCCTGGACTCTGCTTTGGACCTCACTACGCTGCTTTCTCTTGCCCCTGACCCACGGCTCTTGGACATTAACCCTCTGACTTCTGACAGCCGGACTCAGCAAGTATATCGTTAACCCCTTTCTCACCAGGCCCGGCAACGCATCTTACCACACTCCGGGCACGCCCTCACTGCTGTGGGTGCGTGTTATACCCTTACCCACCTCAGTACTGGGGACTGGCCAGGTCTGCGGGCATACAGGCGTTACACTTGTATTGTCTCTGAATATATTTGTATATAGTTATCATATCCCTTCTTAGACACCTCTTTTCAAATGTAAACATATCTAATTTAGCTAGCCTCTACTTATAAGCCAGATTTTACATCCCGTTTATTAATTTGATTGCTCTTCTCTATACTTTTTCTACTTCCATAATGTCTTTTTTATGGAGTGGGGCCCAAAACTGTACTCTATATTCAAGGTGTGGTCTTACTAATGCATTATTGAGGGGCATAATTATGCTTACATCCATTCCCCATTTAATGCAATATAAGATCTTATTTGCCTTTGCAGCTACTGCCTGACATTGGGCACTATTGCTAAGCCTGCTGTCTACAAGCACTCCTAAATCCTTCTCCAGCAAGGATTCGCCTAATTTTGGTTGATTTATTTATGACACTGGTTTATTCTTGTTTCCCAAATGCATAACCTTACATTTATCCGTATTAAACGTCATCTGCCATTTGCCTGCCCATGTTTCCTGTTTATCCAAGTCCTTCTGTAGAGATATTACATCTTGACCTGATTTTACTACCTTCCACAATTTAGTGTAATCAGCAAAGATGGAGACTTTGCTCTCTATGCCAACCTCAAGGTAATTAATAAATAAGTTCAAAAGCAGGGGTATAAGTACCGATCCACATAGTACACAGACAGACAGACAGACAGACAGACAGACAGGCATATACAGTACATGTACACACTATAGAATATATATATATATATATATATATATATATATATATATATATATAAAACAAGTGGATGTGATAATTACTTGATATGGATTTATCTTTGTCCGTCTCCTCCTCCTCAGGGGGTTTCAGAGGTATGTAATCATCTGCAGAGACAAACAGTAAGAGTGTACAGGGGACACCAGCCCTAGAAGTGCCAGACCCTTTATCTGTGCACTTTAGCCAGTCCTAGAGGTGCCAGGCTCTGGATCCATCCACTCTCTGTATCCCTGCACTCTATCAAGCCCGAGGGGTGTCAGGCTCTATAATCGTATGCTTGTCCAGCCCTAGAGGTGACAGGCTCTATAGCCCTTCACCCTGAGCCACCAAGCCCTAGAGGTGCCAGGCATTGTATCCCTGTCTAGCCATAGAGATACTAGGCTTTTGTCTCCCAGTCAAGCTCTGCAGGTGCCAGCTTTGTAATCCTGTCCAGCCCTAGAGGTGCCAGGCTCTGTATTCCAGTTCCATCCAGCCTAGAAGTGCCAGTCTTTGTACCCATGTCCAGCCCTAGAGTTGCCAGCTTCTGTACCTCTGCCCCCTGAACAACCAAGTCTGGTAGGTAAGGTGATTCTGCCTGCTGAATGGATACTTACAGTCCTCATAATTCCCTCCCAGTGTGAGGTCGGGGTAATCGGGGGGTGTTGTGGGGGGCTGCACCGGCTTCCCTGTGAGGGGAGAAGCAGAGACAGAGGGACCTTCGGACACCAAAAACAGTATGTGTATAAGAATAGGAGGCGTATCCTGGGGGGAGATAGGGTGGAGGAGTGGACGGACAGAGGGGTGATTATGGGTCAGAGTGACACAGAGTGACACAGAGGGAGGTATAGGAATGTGTAGGCAGATAAGTGGGGAAAGGGTAATGAGTAAAGTGTACACAGTGCTGTACATAAAATATTTGTAGACACAGGACTACCCCATAGAGCTAACAATCTATGTTTTAGGAAGATAAAGTGACTAGCCCAAAGTCACAAGAAGTGTGTGTGTGTGTGT
>WSYH01003388.1:18592-67373 GCA_036426205.1 Ascaphus truei
GTGTGTGTGTGTGTGTGTGTGGTGTGTGTGTGTGTGTGTGTGTGTGTGTGTGTGTGTGTGTGTGTGTGTGTGTGTGTGTGTGTGTGTGTGTGTGGTTTGTGTGTGTGTGTGTGTGTGGTGTGTGTGTTGTGTGCGTGTCCTTGTTCCTCATGCTCACCCGTAAAGAAGATACTCAAGTACCACTTTCTAAACCCTTTTATGTGAGCTTTTTACATAAGACACGTCATGTATTGCTGAATCGGTGCAGCGGGGCTTGTAATGTCTGCTTCTCTGTCTAGACTTTCAAAACACTGAGGTAGCTCTTGCTCCCCTGAGTCTCTCAACTGTGAAGTCCCCTAGAACTATTTCTAAATATATAATACATACTGTACAGATTGTAACGGACTTTCCTGTTACACCACCCGTCGGCGTAACCCAGGTGTTGAGTGTAAATTCACAATGTATGAATGTGTCACTCGTGTTATATTATACCAGAGTTTCCAGGCTGCAGAAAACCAGGATTTTCCTGAAGTTATGACTCTGTGAGTAAAGACACTGGGGCTATTCTATAAGCCTTGATAACCCACTTATGGAGACCTTTTCGGCCACAATGCCTACTGCTATCCTGTAAGCCTTGAAAGTGGGCGATAAAGGCATGAATCGCCTATTTTTGCGGCCGTCCCAAAACACATCGCTGGTGAGCGGCGATAAGCCCATTTCGGCAGGTTTTGGAACTTGTGCAATTCTAGTCACCTCGATTAGCTTATGGAGATTAATCGCGGCTCTAGAATGGCAGTTTCTCCCAAATCTCCACGCCAGGAAAAGTTGGCGTGAGGCTGGGGAGAACTGCTGGGAAGGCGACGAGATAGGACTTAGAGAAAAGCTTTTATTCGCATCAGATTGATGCCGGAGGTCTCCGGAGCGGATGGCGTTAATAATATCAGCACTGGAGGCCCTGAAATGAATCCCATACAATAAAAATGCATTTAACAGACCTTAATTACCTTCAAGCTAACCGCTAAGCAATGAAGTGGTTAACTAACAGTGCCATGTTATTGTGGGTAGAGGGGGTGGGTGAAGGTGTTATTTGGCCCTTGGTGGGTGTTTAGGCTTTGCGGGGGTTGCGTGGAGTTAAACTTCTTCATACCTTAGCGTGTAATAACCGCTTAGTAATTAAGGGTTAATCCCGTCTCCTGCTACCCCCCAGGAGGCCTAACCACCCACCCCCGGCCCCACTATACCCACCCTGTACCATTGATTGAACCGTGGTATATCATACCCATATAATATGGGCATAATAAGCCACTATAGCACTCAATGGTCAACCTAATAAAAATCATTAAGGCCAAAATACCAAATAAAAGAATACACAAGCACCTAAACACCCCAAAAAAAGAATTAAAAGCTAATATTACACATAATAATAGTTATCTACCACCAAAAGAATCAAATGATGTTATTCCAAAACATAAGAATAAAAGAATAAAAACCATCCAACCAATTCAGAAATAGAAGCACTAGCCGCTAAGGTAATGAAGCTGTTTTAATAAAAAAAAATGAGCAGAGGAGATCTTCGGATCAGAACCGCATTGATTTGAGGTCCGAAACCCCTGCTTCCTGAGATACAGGCCCCGTTATGGGTGCGGGTATCCTTATGCATTTAATTCCCTGGTCATGTGACGCGAGACATTTAAATGCATAGAGATACCGGCACCCATAACGGGCCTATATCTCGGAGCAGGGGGTCCCCGGACCTGAAATCAATGTGGTTCTGCTCCGGTGACCCACCTGCTCACGTACACTGGTTTAAAAATGTTATTAAACGCCTGCTATTGCTGACGAGATTGCGCAAGGAAGGTGGTTCTCTCTGTGCCAGCTTTCTCTGCAGCTGGAACAAATCGTCAAAGGTCATCCCTTTTGAGAGAGGCATCATCACGTTGCTGGCTACTCGCCCGTTTTGGGAATTTGATATCACAGGTAATCGAGGCTTTCTGAATACCATGACAGCAACGCTCCAAAAAATGGCGGTTTAAATGGCCCGGCGATTTTTTTTAATAAGCCTATAGAATAGGCCCCACGGACTTGATACAATGACACCAAGGGGCCTATGCTAATAGCCTCTAACAATGTCTCGCTGGCCTGTGCCCACAGTTTTGTTGTGTTGTTATCACGGTATTCAGAAGACCGGCGATTAGCTAAAACTGGCGAGGAGCACTGATTTTGATATTCACCTATCTCGAAAGGTCTCATCCGTGGATCTGCAGCCATATGGGCGGGCCAGCTGCACAGAGAGCTGCACAGAGAGAGCATCTCTCCTGCGCATAACTCGCCAGCAATCGCAAGGTTTTAATAACAATTTAATACTAGTGTACTGAGCAAGGGGTCTCCGAGCAGAACCATGTTGATTCAGTCCGGGCACCCCCTGCTCCCAGATACAGCCCCGGCCCCGTTATGGGGTGTCCGGTATCTCCTATGCATTTAAATGCCCAGTCAGTGACACAAGACATTTAAATGCATAGGAGTACCGGCACCCTATAGGGGCCTGTATCTCGGGAAGCAGGGGGTTCCCACCTCAAATCAATGCAGTTCTGCTCTGGGGACCCCCTGCTCACGACATTAGTATTAAAATTGTTATTAAAACACTTCATTACCTTACGCTAGGCAATGAAGGGGTTCAACTCAACTTACTGTTTATTTTTATAGGTTGGCCATTGATAAATATTGAATGGATGTAATTGTTTTTTATTGTATTTATTTATTTTTTATGTTTTCATTGCCCATTGACTGCTAATGTATTCATCTGTGCCCCTTTAGGATAAGATAAACACAGTGACAGGCAATGCATTTTTTGGCAAATGCTTGTTACAATTGATTGTTATTTTTTCTATTTTGTTTTTGTTTCACTAATTTGTTTGGTATTTGGATGGCTTGTTTTATTACATTTTAGAATTGGTAGCGGTTTATTTCTTGAATTGTTTTGTTGGTTAGGTGTGCATTTAATGTATTCTAGTATTTTGGTATAACTATTTTATTCTTTTGTTGTTTTGGTGTTAGAATAATGTTATTGAGTGTAGCTGAGGCTTTGTAGTTCTTTTATTCTTGTGGTTATTAGGTGCTTGTATATTTCTTTAATTGTTGTGTGCTTGATGATTTTTTTTATAGGTAGGCCATTGACTTCTATAGTGCCTTATCATGTCCATATTATATGGGTATGATGTACCACTGTGCCACTCAATGTGTAGAGGGTGGGGGTAGGCTTGTGTGCTGGAGTGGGTGGTTAGGCCTCCCGGTTGGGTTATCCCCTTAATTACTATAGCGTTATTAACCGCTAAATGTGATTAAGGAGTTAAGGAGCCATAGATGGTGTTTTTTTTGGTACCTGGACCTGAGTATGGTGATGAGGATGCCCTTCATCATGGAGGGGTAAGTAGACGTTTTATTACTTTATTTATTGTCTGTCTAAGTTTGATTATTGAATGGGCAAATTAGCTAGTATCGCATATCTAGATATAGTATTTTGCCCATTACTGTACGTGTTGGTTTGGGGGGGTGAATTTTGTTTTGTGTGCTGTATGTTTTAAGGCTAAATAAATAAGCCTTGCCAAGAGACCCCGCGTGTGTAGTTGCGTGTACCCTGCAACAGGGAGGTATGAGGAGTGGGAGGTATGAGGAGGGGACGGTATGAGGAGGGGGAGATATGAGGATATATGAGGAGGGGTAGATATGAGGTGTGTGTGTGTGTGTGTGTGTGTGTGTGCGTGTCCTTGTTCCTCATGCTCACCCTGTAAAGAAGATACTCAGTACCACTTTCTAAACCCTGTTATGTGAGCTTTTTACATAAGACACGTCATGTATTTGCTGAATCAGGGTGCAGCGGGGCTGTAATGTCTGCTTCTCCTGTCTAGACTTTCAAAACACTGAGGTTAGCCTCTTGCTCCTCCTGAGTCTCTCAACTGTGAAGTCCCCTAGAACTATTTCTAAATATATACATACATACTGTACAGATTGTAACGGACTTTCCTGTTACACCGTCGGCGTAACCCAGGTGTTGAGTGTAAAATTCACAATGTATGAATGTGTCACTCGTGTTATATATACCAGAGTTTCCAGGCTGCAGAAAACCAGGATTTTCCTGAAGTTATGACTCTGTGAGTAAAGACACTGGGGCCTATTCTATAAGCCTTGATAACCCACTTATGGAGACCTTTTCGGCCACAATGCCTACTGCTATCCTGTAAGCCTTGAAAGTGGGCGATAAAGGCATGAATCGCCTATTTTTGCGGCCGTCCAAAACACATCGCTGGGTGAGCGGCGATAAGCCCATTTTCAGCAGGTTTTGGAACTTGTGCAATTCTAGTAGCCTCGATTAGCTTATGGAGATTAATCGCGGCTCTAGAATGGCGAGTTTCTCCCAAAATCCTCACGCCAGGAAAAGTTGGCGTGAGGCTGGGGAGAACCTGCTGGGAAGGCGACGAGAGAGGACTTAGAAAGAAAATGCTTTTATTCTGCATCAGATTGATGCCGGAGGTCTCCGGAGCGGATGCCGATTAATATCAGCACTGGAGGCCCCTGACATGAATCCCATACAATAAAAATGCATTTACAGACAACTTAATTACCTTAGCAGCTAACCGCTAAGGCAATGAAGTGGTTAACTAACAGTGCCATGTTTATTGTGGGTAGAGGGGGTGGGTGAAGGTGTTATTTGGCCCTTGGTGGGTGTTTAGGCTTTGCGGGGGTTGCGGGTGGAGTTAACTTCTTCATTACCTTAGCGGTTAATAACCGCTATAGTAATTAAGGGGTTAATCCCCGTCTCCTGCTACCCACCCAGGAGGCCTAACCACCCACCCGGCCCCACTATACCCACCCTGTACCATTGATTGGAACCGTGGTATATCATACCCATATAATATGGGCATAATAAGCCACTATAGCACTCAATGGTCAACCTAATAAAAATCATTAAGGCCAAAAATACACAATAATAAAAGAAATACACAAGCACCTAAACACCCCAAAAATAAAAGAATTAAAAAGGCTAATATTACACATAAATAATAGTTATCTACCACCAAAAGAATACAAATGATGTTATTCCAAAACATAAGAATAAAATGAAATAAATAAACCTATCCAACCAATTCAAGAAATAGAAGCACTAGCCGCTAAGGTAATGAAGCTGTTTTAATAAAAAAAAAATGTGAGCAGGAGATCTTCGGATCAGAACCGCATTGATTTGAGGTCCGAAACCCCTGCTTCCTGAGATACAGGCCCCGTTATGGGGTGCGGGTATCTCGTATGCATTTAATTCCCATGGTCATGTGACGCGAGACATTTAAATGCATAGAGATACCGGCACCCCATAACGGGGCCTATATCTCGGGAAGCAGGGGGTCCCCGGACCTGAAATCAATGTGGTTCTGCTCCGGTGACCCACCTGCTCACGTACACTGGTTTTAAAAATGTTATTAAACGCCTGCTATTGCTGACGAGATATGCGCAAGGAGAGGTGGTTCTCTCTGTGCAGCTTTCTCTGCAGCTGGAACAAATCGTCAAAAGGGTCATCCCTTTTGAGAGAGGCGATCATCACGTTGCTGGCTACTCGCCCGTTTTGGGAATTTTGATATCACAGGTAATCGAGGCTTTCTGAATACCATGACAGCAACGCTCCAAAAAATGGCGGTTTAAATGGCCCGGCGATTTTTTTAATGAAGCCTTATAGAATAGGCCCCACGGACTCTGATAACAATGACACCAAGGGGCCTATGCTAATAGCCTTCATACAATGTCTCGCTGGGCCTGTTACGCCACCAGTTTTGTCTGTGTAGTTATCACGGTATTCAGAAGACCGGCGATAGCTAAAACTGGCGAGGAGCACTGATTTTGATATTCACCTATCTCGAAAGGTCTCATCCGTGGATCTGCAGCCATATGGGCGGGCCAGCTGCACAGAGAGCTGCACAGAGAGAGCAATCTCTCCCTGCGCATAACTCGCCAGCAATCGCAAGGTTTTAATAACAATTTTAATACTAGTGTACGTTAGCAAGGGGTCTCCGGAGCAGAACCATGTTGATTCAGGTCCGGGCACCCCCTGCCCCGAGATACAGGCCCCGTTGGGGTGCCGGTATCTCCTATGCATTTAAATGTCCCAGTCAGGACTACAAGACATTTAAATGCATGGAGATACCGGCACCCTATAAGGGCCTGTATCTCGGAAGCAGGGGGTTCCCGGACCTCAAATCAATGCGTTCTGCTCTGGGACCCCCTGCTCACGTACATTAGTATTAAAATTGTTATTAAAACAGCTTCATTACCTTACGCTAAGGCAATGAAGGGGTTCAACTTCAACTGTTTATTTTTTTATAGGTTGGCCATTGATAAATATTGAATGGATGTAATTGTTTTTTATTGTATTTATTTATTTTTTATGTTTTTCATTGCCCATTGACTGCTAATGTATTCATCTGTGCCCCTTTAGGATACAGATAAACACAGTGACAGGCAATGCATTTTTTGGCAAATGCTTGTTTACAATTGATTGTTATTTTTTCTATTTCTGTTTATTGTTTCACTAATTTGTTTGGTATTTGGATGGCTTGTTTTTATTACATTTTAGAATTGGTAGCGGTTTTATTTCTTGAATTGTTTTGTTGGTTAGGTGTGCATTTAATTGTATTCTAGTATTTTGGTATAACTATTTTTATTCTTTTGTTGTTTTGGTGTTAGAATAATGTTATTGATGTGTAGCTGAGGCTTTGTAGTTCTTTTATTCTTGTGGTTATTAGGTGCTTGTATATTTCTTTAATTGTTGTGCTTGATGATTTTTTTTATAGGTAGGCCATTGACTTCTATAGTGCCTTATCATGTCCATATTATATGGGTATGATGTACCACTGTGCCAATCAATGTGTAGAGGGTGGGGGTACTTGTGCTGGAGTGGGTGGTTAGGCCTCCCGGTTGGGTTATCCCCTTAATTACTATAGCGGTTATTAACCGCTAAAGTGATTAAGGAGTTAAGGGCCATTAGATGGTGTTTTTTCTTGTACCTGGACCTGGAGTATGGTGATGAGGATGCCCTTCATCATGGCAGGGGTAAGTAGACGTTTTATTTACTTTATTTATGCTGTCTGTCTAATGTTTGATTATTGAATGGGCAAATTAGCTAGTATCCATATCTAGATAATAGTAATTTTGCCCATTACTGTACTGTATGTGTTTGGGGGGGTGAAATTGTTGGGGGCAGAGGAGGTGGGTAGTAGGGTTGTTGTGTTTTTTAATGTTTATTGTAGGTAGCGAGGATGGGTGAAGTTGGCATTTGGCCCTTGCTGGGTATTTACATCTACCGGGTGGGTAGCAGGAGGGTTTAACCCCTTCATTACCTTAGCAGTATTAACCGCTAAGGTAATAAAGGGGTTAACTGCACCCACAACCCCCCCACAAGGCCTAAACACCCACCAAGGGCCAAATACCACCTTCGCTTCCCACAATAAACATGGCACTGGTAGTTAACCCCTGCATTGCCTTAGCGGTTAGCCACTGAGGTAATGAAGCTGCCTGTAAATGCATTTTTCATGCATCTGATTCATGCCGGGGTTCTCCGGTGGTGATATTAATGGGTATCAGCTCCGGAGACCCCCGGCATCAATCCGATGCAGGAAAAATGCATTTTTTTCCTAAGTTCCTCTCTCGCCGACGCCTCACCAGCATCTTGGCAGCTTCATGCCAACTTTTTCTGGCGAGAGGAATTTGGGAGAAACTCGCCATTCTAGAGCCGCTATTAGCCTCAATAACCTAATTAAGGCTACTAGAATTGCACGAGTTCCAAAACCTGTCGATATGGGCGCTCGCCACCCATTTATCGAGGCTTTCTGAATCACTGTAGACATTTTTGGCCGATAACAGCTAAAAAGCCTTGATAAGTGGGTTATGAAGGCTACTAGAATAAGCCCCTAAGTTTGAAGAGTCCCGGTTCAATTCCCAGTATCAGCTCCTTGTGACAAGTCACCTTATCTCCCTGTGCCTCAGGCACCCAAAACATAGATTGGGCATTGGGAACCGTGTCTGCACAAATTCTGTGAACTGCACTGTGTATAAGAAAAAAAAACTATTATTATCAAGGGAATAAAATCTCATAGAAAGTATCAGGGCTGTTTTGATAAATCTGATGCTGCTTTATGCGTTCCACATGGGAAGTTAAGGTTATACTTATTCCATGAGGCTTTATATGATGTATTATTGCATGGGAGTGGGCTGTGTCTGTGCTCAGCCTGGGGGGAGAGGGACAAGTGAGGATCTCGGGGTTACTCAAGGGAGGGTTCTCACTGGTCTGTGGCTTATCTTCTCTGTCGGTCACAGGGCGCCATGGCATCTTACGCTCAGGGACCCGCAAGGGCTTCTTCTGGCGTCTAATTAAACCGTCTGCGGGGTAGAAATGAGACATTGATTATATACACAGTTACATACCAACACACCCAGCAATAAACACATTTACATACCTACACACAGTCACGATTACATACATATTTACATACACAATATTACATGCCTACACACGGTCACAGTTTTATATATATTATATATATTAAATATATATATATATATATATATATATATATATATATATATATATATATATATATATATATATATATAAAAACTGTAAATATTACTGTATGTTCATTTGCATGTCTTAGACAGGTCTGCAACCCTGTCTTTCACCATTATCGCCCAGCACACAGCACTTCCACTGCAGCAAGGGATTCTGGGAAATAACATGCAAATGAGCACACAGTGCCACCTTTTGTCTCAAGCTCATATTACACGAGCAACCATTAAGCCAATGCATGCTGCTTTAAACACAGCTTTTAAGCATAGGCTGGGGTGAGATGCAAAGCCAGTAAACCCACTCACAGACATGTTTCACCCTTGATGGGTATCATCAGTGTAAGGTTGATTGCTGGCTATGCTGGTTTGAGACTAAGAGTAGGTATTCACCACACTTATTAAGGTTATGGTGGGTAACAAAAGTGACAAAAACCCTCCACAGTAAAGCATATAGCAACTGTAAATATTACTGTATGTTCATTTGCATGTCTTAGACAGGTCTGCAACCCTGTCTTTCACCGTTATCGCCCAGCACACAGCACTTACACTGCAGTAAGGGATTCTGGGAAATGACATGCAAATGAGCCTCGGTGACCCCGAGATCAGGGAAGGGAGATTACTCCGACGAGGATCTCCGTGAACTAGCGGTGGCGAAATCGGGATCCAAGAGGGACCCAGGACGGACGACACCCCGTGGGGTGAGTGGCAGTCTGGAGAACAGGGCGTCCCCCGCAGATCGGCGAGCCGAGAGACGGAGTCCCGCCGTCCCAGGACCTGGCGGCGACGGGAGAGAGACGCCAACGCCCCTGCGGACTGGTAAGAGAAGCAGCCCCATCACTTACCTTGTCCCGGCAGACAGCGCAGCGGAGGAAGGGCCGTGCCAGGCCCGAGACGCACGTGGAGAGGCGGCATCACTTCCGGTGAAGACGACGGCGGAGCTTCCGGATGTCGTCATCGAAGAAGAGATCCCGAATGGGGATCCGACCCGGGATGGCGGCGTTTCCGGGGAGGACATCACTTCCGGTGGCGACGGCGGAACCGCTGGGAACGACGCAGCGACGCTTCGGCGATCGGGGGAGGGTCCCCGATCACCTCAAGGGCCCAGGAGTTGGATGGGCGATCCGAGGACTGAGATGTCCTCATTGGACCAGTCTACGGACAGCCGGGAACGGGTCGTAACCCCGTGGGGTCCCATCACTTGCCCTTATGCCCCATCCCATGCCCTAGATAAATCCCCTGCCCCTGTCACCTGTTCCACGGGATCCCCGCCTAGCTTGGAATCGGTGGACATACCCTCGGAAGAGGAGGTGAAACGGACTGGGGGGAGACAGCGCAGTTGCGCTACGGAAGGCACTTCACAGGGGGGGAGAGTTGAGAGTGGCCGCGGTAGGCCGGTGGTTGCCCCCTGTAGCTCCCGACCCAGTGAAAAAGGCCCCGGGATCTTACAGGTGGTCGGTACCGCGATCGGCACGGACATCGGGGGTATTTTCCCTGGAGGATGATAGTGATTCTGGGGAGTCACACAAATTCAGAGAGCACCGTTGGTGGGCCCCACTATTTGAAGGGTACTCCGCATGGATGGACCGCACTCGGTTCCTCATCCGGCGAGAAGATATAGTGGATTACTGGTGGGCTGCGGGAGAGTTCACCCCTGAGCAAAGGGATAGAGAGTTGCAGGAGCGATGGCTGCAGATCGAGCATAGGGAGATAGAACCCATGGGTCCCAGCATCCTGTCAGATCCCGTGGACCCTGATGAGCCCCTATCATGGGTGTTACCTGGGAGAGCCGGTAGGGCTGACCTGACCAGGATAAGTAGGGCCGAGCGGGCCATAATGGCTCGTTATAAGTCATCCCATGGGTTGGAGTACCCGTATGTCCCTGAGCCTCTCATGGACGAAATAGAGGAAAACAGAGGGAAGTGGCTTAGGGAGGCCATTGAAATGTACTTAGTCGGAAGGGGAAGTGCAGTGGTAGGGAAGAAGGCCGAGGAGCGGATAGAGCACTTAGTACGCATATGGGGCATAGGAAGGAACATCTACAAATATAAGGTGACCTATAGGCCCGAGAGGGGACTGCCGAGACATTACTATGTTACGGTCCTGGATATGGGTGGTAGGGAGGTAAGAAAACCTGACCCCAGTCACTACTTTTAGGAGGTACTATGTATTACGCGGGTTCGTGGCTGCTGGTCGGGGCGGGCTTGGCGGAGTGTACTGTAGAAATTGTTCTGTATGCATTATGAAAATTTGTAAGATGTTCTAATTATGTTTTGTGTTTCAGTGCTTCCTGGAAAAGGGTATACAAATTTAGGTCCCAGCGAGGACGATGGGATTCACCAGGGGGAGAATGTAGCGTCATGTAAAATGGCTACAGTCATCTCTCCTGCTGACAGTAAGGCCTGTAAGTTGTGGGCATGCCAGTTGTAATTATGGAGGTTTGCCCTCACACCTGGTGGGGTGCCCTGTGTATGGATGGGAGCGGTCACATGCTCTGATCCATGGTGGTTAGTGATGTCAGAGGTGTGTGTCAGCTTCCAGAGTGTACTAGGCACAGCACTGTGTCAAAAAGTAGTTCTAGTACAAGTTCAGCTAAGAGGAGGGGAGTTCAAGTTTCAATCCTAGTCTGAGTTACTGGTTATTTATAGTAGCTGCAAGAGGGACTGTGCCAGGGACCTGGCACAGGGTAGAGATATCCCGGCTGGGATAGGGATCCCTATTAAAGGAGAGCTGACCTTTCAAGGGAAGCATTGACTCAAGAGAGTGGCTAGAGTATCTACTGCGTGGGGCAGCTAGCCCACCTCAATCAATAAAGATGCTCTTATTGAACAACCTCTAGGTCGTGTGTGGAGTGAATGTACAGAGAGGAGCACCACCAGGAGTTCCTCACCAGGACCAATCCCAAGTGACCGAAGGGACCTGATGAGGTGGGGCGCTGAATGGAACTAGGTAGGACTCAGCACACTACCTCAGCTGCCTGTCTGGACGGGTCCTCCCCATATACCATCATGCGGGAGACTACGGAGTCCTGTTGCGCAAAGTGTGCACCACCAGACACTACCACACTGTAATGGGGACCGGTTAGACCACAGGGGCCAATGTGAGATTGGTGGGTCAGGCCGGTTCAGAATACCGTTACACTCAATAGGGTTTATATTAACCAACTCCATATCTTCTGAAACACAATGATGTATGAATTAGACAAACAATGAGTAATTAAGAGTTAGGGTATGTGAAAAGGAAGTGAAACCCTGGTTGTATAGCTAAATAAAGGGGATAATTAGAATCAGGTGTTAAATAATTAGGTAGATTTTCAGGGGGTGAGTTTTGGGGAGGCCCCAACGATATAAAGATCAGAAACTATTTGAGTTTGGTCTTCACCATTCTGGGTATGGAAACGTCATGCCACGATCAAAATAAAACTCGAGGAACTCAGAAAAGCAGTATTGATGCTAATCAGTCTAGAAAGGGTTACAAAACATTTTCATAGGATTTGGAGCTATATAATCTATTGTCAGACAGAAAATTGAAGACCACAGTCACTATACACCAGGAGAGGCGGTGTCCTACCAAAATCTCCATGAACAAACTGGAAAATCACCAGGAAGGTCACAAAGAACCCCAGTAATATCGAAGGATCTGCAGGACCACTCCGCCTTGGCAATGTGAGTGTTCATGACTCAACTATCAGAAAAAGATGACAATGAATGTGTGTTCATGGGCGATAGCCGGAGGAAACTACTGCTCTCTAAAAAGAACACTGCTGCCTGTCTGAAGTTCGCAAAAGAGCACACAGATGACCCACAAGATTCTGGAACAAGTGTTCTCTGGACAGCGCGTCAAAGGTAGAACGTTGTGGTCCAATGATTAAACATTATGTTGGCAAAAACCAAACATGTGTTTTTGAACAGAAGCACCTACCAACCGTCAAGCATGGTGTGGGGGGAGTGTGATGGTTTGGGGCTGCTTTGCTGACTCTAGGACCTGACGGCTTGCCATCATTGACAGAACCATGATTCTGCATTCTATCATAAGATTCTAGAGGAGAAGGTTAGGCCATTCGTCCTTGAGCTGAAGCTGAAGCGAAAGTGGGCCATGCAGCAAGACAATAATCCTAAACATACAAGCGATCTACAAAAAAGAATGGCTGCAGGAGAAGAAATTCTACGTTTTAGAATGCTAGTCAAAATCCGGACCTAAATCCTATCGAAATGTTGTGGCAGGACTGAAGTCCATGCAAGAAGCCCTCAAATTTCACTGAATTTAAGCAGTTCTGTAAGGAGGAATGGGCCAAAATTCCTGTGAAAACCGATGTGAGAGACTGACCACATTATAGGAAACACTTAGTTGAAGTTATGCGTGCTCTCAAGGGGGTGGCCACCAGGTACTGAATCTAAAGGTTCACATACTTATCACACATGGATAGTGAATGTTGTATCATTGTGGATAAATAATGTTGAAAAGTATCATGTTTTTGTGTCATTTGTTTGATCAGGTAATTTACTATTTTAAACCAGAGAACAGAACATGAAACACAGACAGAGCTCAGTCCAACCCAGTGAACTTATACAGGTACAGTGCCTAAATATATATATGTATAGATATCTATTAAATAAAATGGTCTTTAGTTTAACATTTTGGCCAGGTGTCTGTATGTTTTACAATTCTTGTTCAGCTGGTCTTAGTGATTGGAGGGTGGCTCTTCACTATCTTGTTGAAGCTCACCCCTCCCACATTTAAGTGGTTAAAGCTTCAACTCATGCATCTCCCACTCTCAGGGGAACCTGCTTGCAGTATGATTGTGGACAATCTAATAAAGAGTGGCTTTCCTGGTAATGTACAGGTTAATCAAACGTCAATCAGACTTAGAACATAGAATAATTTTGACAGATGTTATTTAAACATTCTTCCTGGTAATGCACAGGTTAAGAATTTAATATAGTGTTAGGGACCCTGAGATGTGGTCTGCGTGTAGTGGCTCAGGGGCTTACAACACTTTGGCCAAAATGTTAAACTAAAAGACCTTTATTTAATAGATATCTAACATATATATTTAGGCACTGAAACCGTTGTATAAGTTTCACTGTGATGTGCACTGAGCTCTGTCTGTGTCATGTTCTGTCTCTGGTTTAAATATAATTGCCATGTCAGTAGCACTCCTCTGTGACACTTATATGCTTATATATGTTGTGGTTATTTTGGGGTCAATTGAGCTTGCGGTGTCCTGTATGTTTATATTATCTTATTAGTACTTAGATAATGAGATAATGGGGAAGGCAAGTTTGCAGAACTGTCTGAAATATATGAATGTAATCACACAGTGGTAGTTTTTATTAGATACATTAAAATTACGTTGCCGCACACTTCTCATCCTTCCATTTCTAATCCGGGCCCTTTGGAAGGTTGTTCAAGAGCCGTTAGCACAGAATACAGAGTATCTCAGGTCATGCAGTGAGCAGATATATACTAATCCATGATATCTCTGCTAAGAGGTAAACCTGGTAGCACCATATTCACTCACAGGCTCGGCCTACGCTCCTCTCTTTCTGGCTCCTGAGGTCGGGGGGTGGTGCAGGGGTTCTCTGGGAATAGAAAAGGTTATTATACCACGAGTAAGAAAGGAATCCTCTCTCTGTCTCCCCCATGTGTAATACCCTCCTGTATCCCAGACCTTCCCCACGATACACATACGATCAGTGCTTGGTGTCTATCTTATCCGTGCTATATCTTTTAAAGGAGCAAACAAATTTTTTACATAGGTTTGAAGCAGGAGAGCTTTTGCCCCGTGACCACTCAAATCCCTGAGGCAATGGCAAGTCAGACTATAGATAATGAAGAAACACTAGCAGCACGTTTGTAGTCCTTGGGAAAAGCCCGATACCACACTGGTTTGCACAGACGGATTACAGTGTGTATCGGCTTTTCCCCAAGGAATCCAAACGTACTGCTAGCGTTTCTCTACCTCACAGTATTTCTATGAGCACATCTCTCTAGAGCCTGCTTTGCCAGCATTATTACTTCAGCTCTTGCATTAATCACAGTTGTTGCTGTGCGCTCTGACCATAGTACCTTAGTCTGAGTTCCATTGCTCAGGGATTTTAGTCACGGGGTACAGGGAAGTACCAATCTCCCTGGGAACGGGCGGACTGAAGAAGGGGTCTATAACCCGAAATGTTCGTGCCCCCTTGCCCTGGACTTTCCTCCCCCCATGTTTCCTTACACCCCCCTTTCTCGTTTTCTTCCCTCCCTCCTGTTTTCTCCCTGCTAATTGATTAGATTATCCTTCTTTAGTGGTGCACTTTTTGACATCAGCAGTTTGTATTTTCTTTTGTTGCACAGTGTTTGTATACTATTAAATCTTTTGGCTGATCCATCACTTTTTCTGTATACTTTTGAGGCCAGGAACATTTTTGTATATATATGTTGATGGAGTGAATTAGGGTCCTCCTTGTCCTTCGGGCACCACCCCTTAGGTTTTCTCATGAGTGCTGCTATGTATACATATACACCGTTATACCAACACATACAAGCGGTTTTAGGATTGTCTGGGTGCTTCTGTGGTAACCTCTGTAAATAGAAAAACAGAAGGTAATCGGGTTCTATGTCTCTTTTTTATAAAACAATCTTATGGTGGGAGTGGCAACTCCCAGTCTAAAGGCCACCACAGGTCAGGTGGAAAGATATCCCTGCTCAGCACAGGTGGCTCAATCAGTGGCCAGTCAGAATGACTGAACCACCTGTGCTGAAGCAGGGATATCTATCCCTAATACTGGCCTGTGGGGCCCTTGAGGACGGAGTGGCCAATCCTGCCCATGGGTGAGATCCAGGCATCTCTGATAAAGCAAGGACTCATAAAGGTCACCTAAAAACAGGAACAAACGTTTCTGTTCCCTCAGGTCACACATATCGCCAAAAGCATATACAAAAACAACGTGTGAACTACTCTCGTTTGCATAGGAGTTTCTGTTCCAAAGAACGACATATGCCAATCTTGGCATACCCCGATCCAGACCATTCCTTTGGGACAGAGGTGACAAGTAAAAGAAAATAACGCATGTTGGTTGAAATCGACCTAATTGTGGCTACACCCACTTCATGCCAAGTAAAAGCCTGCTGTTTCATGGTCAGATTGAGGAAACGCCAAGTTTAAATATGATCTAACTATAGCCTACGTTCAGTCCCCACGTAACCATAATTGAGAGTTGTGGATCGGGGCCAATGAGGTCTATTTTCAAAGTCTTCCAAAACAAAAGCAAAACAGAGACAAAACAAGGACATATAAAAGAATTGTAAGACACACTGGGAGTACGTTTGGGCCACCACTCCATAAAAAAACATTATGGAAGTAAAAAAAAAGTTGCAGGAGAAAGAGTCTCCAAATTACTAAAGGGGAGTAAATAATATTCTTATGAGGAGAGGCTAGTAATTAGTGTTATTTACTTAGAAAAGAGGCGTCTAAGAGGGGATGATAAGCTCTATACCAATATATTGGGGGACAGTTACAAGGAGCTTTATAAAGAATTATATCCGCCACGGGCACGACAAAGGGACGTCGGAGGTCGTCCTACTAAGGTTGGACGGAAGGCACTATTTTCTCCAGCAACAAAGAGAAAGTGGTTCTTTACAGTATACGGCAGTAAAATGTGGAATCATTACCATGGATACTGTGATGGCGAGTAACATAATATCTTCCAAAAAAATGTGGGCCCTCGTTATTAAGAAAGGAAATGTAGTGTACAGGTATATACAAACAAGTAAATATGGGAAGGATTTTGATCAGGGGTAATCTTCGGTTGACAATTATTGAGTAGGAAGGAATTAATGTTGTCACTTCCTATGCGATTAATTGGATGATGTTTCATATGAGGTGTTTTGACCTGTACCAGGATAAATTATGATATATGTACCTACCAATATAATTACATGCGAAATTCAGTGATGGTGTCCTGGTTGGTGCTATCCTATTGTACTCTCTCTCTCTATCTACCACACACATATCCTCTGGCATTGATGGAGTTAGTGTAATAAATGACTTGTGGTATGATCCTTTACACCGGAATACCAATCTTGTGGTTACATTCATGTTTTAAAGGCAGTTTGAGGATTCTGCGCATACTCGGTCGCCGTCATGGGAAGGTATGAGATATTCCTGCCTCCTGTCCCCCCCCCCTCCCCTCCTCGCGCCTCATAACATTCCGGCCCCTATATTTCCTGCAATGGCCAAAAATCTCCATTCACAGAAACCGCAATCGTGGTGTTACATCTCCACCAGGCGTCGATTTGGCAGAGGTTTTGATAGAGAGGAATCTTAATTGATTTGGATGACTAAGGAACCGGAGATACTACGCGATCTTGTGGGCGTAAGTTATTATACCATGAGCACAGTAAATTCGTAACTATTAAGGTCCGTCTACCAGCCTTTGCTCCGTACTTGTGACGTCATACTGTCATAGAACACATTTGGACTCTCATGACTGTTATATACAACTCTGCCTGTCATGTATATCGCTCTGCCTGTCATATATCGCATCTGCTCTGCCATTATAGACGCTCTGCCTGTTTATATCGGCTCTGCCTGCCATATATCGCTCCCTGTCATTATATCGCTTCTGCCTGCCATATATCGCTCCTGCCTTGTCATTATATGCACCTTGCCTGTCATTATATCGCTCTGGCCTGCATTATACGCTCGCCTGTGCTCATGTCCTCATCGCCTCGTCACTTCATATCGCTCTGATGTCATCATATCGCATCATGACTGTCATTCATATCGCTCTGACTGTCATCATATCGCTCTGACTTGTCATCGTCGCTCTGCCTGTATTCATATCGCTCTCCCCTCCATTATATCGTCTGACCTGTCGCTATATATGCTCTCCTGTCATTATATCGCTTGCCCTGTCATTATATCGCTCTCCTGTCATCTATCGCTCTGGCCTGTCATATAACGTCTCTGACTGTATCATATGCCTTCGTGACTGTCATCATACGCTCTGACTGTCATGTATATCGCTCTGCCTGTCTAGTGTACCTTCGCTTCTATCGCCTGCTTCATTATTCGCTCTGCTGCTCATTATATCGCTCCATGTTAAATTTTTAACCTCGATGTCATTATATCCGCTCTGCCCTGTTCATCATATCGCTCTGAACTGGCATCATACGCTCTGACTGTCCATCAATATCGCTCTGCTGTCTTTATACGCTCCTGTCCTTAATCGGCATGCTCGACTGTCATTTATATCGCTCTGCCTGTCATTATATCGAGCTCTGACTGTCATATATAGTGCTGCTCTAATGCCGCTCTTATAACTAGGCCTGTCATCATAGATGCCGCTGTCATTATATCAATCTGCCGGTCATATCACTCTGCCTGTCTTATAATCACTCTGCCTTTTGACACTGCCCTTGCAGGCCCCCTCTCGGCAGTGAAAGGTTACACACAATTTGCTGAACCCGCTGGATTTTTAAACTTGTAATCTCTAGAAAGAGGAGGAGATGAACTCACATGCACTCTGAATATTAATGGGCTAGGAGACAAGATGTACAACTTCAAATCCTCAGTCATACTCCTCTTATTATCCAACTGTCTGCTTCTCACCTTCTCCCACTCCTCTCCCCCATTCTCTCCGTCCTCCTCCCCTACTTGGCTCTGTGATTTGGGGATTCACTGTTGCCTCTCCTACTTGGTCATTGGGGTCTCCTATACTTCCTCTCCTCAGTCACTGCTGTGGTCTTTTAACATCTCTCCTCCCGTCACTTGGTCCACTGGGGGGTCTCCTTTTGCCTCTCCCTCCTCCTCATTGGTCACTGTGAGGTCTCCTGTATTTGTCCTCTCCTCCTGCTCTTCCTCTCCTGCTCACTGGCTCGTGACTCTCCCTCGGTCACTGGGGTCTCCTGTGCCTCTCCTCCTGGCATCTGGGGGTCGCTGGTCCTCTCCTCCTCGTGTACACTGGGTCTAGCGTGCCTTACTCTCTCGGTCCACGTGGGGGTCTCCGTGCCTCTCCTCCTCTGTCACTGGGGGTCTCTCTGTGCTTCTCCCTATGGTCACGGCTCTGTGCCACCTTTTCACAGGGGGCTTCATGTGCCGCTCGTCTACAGTCCCCGAGGGCCGACCTCTTAACCCCTTTCCTCCTCCTCTCCGGTATTGATTGGTCTCCTAGATCTATCCTCCTCATCATCCCACTATTCGCTCTCTGCCAGCCTCTCCTTCTATCTTTCCTACGTGTCTTCTTAGGTGGGTTTGAGGGGGAGCTGCGCTTGGGACTTTTGTAGGTTTTGGCTTCTTATCCTTCGGGTTACTTGGTAGGTTTGGGGGGCCTTGCTTCTCTGTTGGGTTCTTTCTTGGTTGGGTTTTGACAGCTTTTCGATATCCTTCTTTTCTTTCTTGGGCTTCTTTCGCCTTCCCGGGGGTGGAGATTTGGCTGGTTGGGCGAGAGGGAGAAAAACATAGTGGGATGTAGGAGGGGAATAGTGAGGATGCTGAGGGGGGAAGATCTGAGGGGGGTGGTGCAGCAATATTCGCCATCCCTGGGAAACTACTGCCAGAAACTGCAAATTTTGACTGCTATTTGTTGTTTGATTCTGATTTTGTGAATCTGGACACCCTGGGACATACGCTATGGTGAGGAGGGGGAGTGACGGCGTTTCTTCGTTCTTTCACATGCTCTGCCTATGCCCCTTCTACTTTGGCTTAAAAGTTGTACTACCCTGATCCTTACTATCGGAAAAACAGCATAATACCTTTAAATACTTCAAAGACTGTTTTGGTTTTACACAGTGTACACATAACTGGATATAAGGCTAAGATGGTCTGTCTGAGGGCTGTCATCAGTAGTGTGTGTTAAGTGGTTTGTGTCTCAGTGGCTGTGTGTGTGTGTGGTGTGGGGGGGTGGGTGGTGTGCTGGGGCTGGGTGTCATCAGTATCGTGTGTGTATTTGTGGAGTTATCGATCTGGGTCAGAATGTTGTGCTGACTAGTGTCTATCCTTGTCCTGGTTGTTAATATGATTGTATGTTGCTAAGTAGGTTATGAAGATATTCACAAACAACACAACAGGACAACAAATTTGGCACACAGAGATTTACTAATGTTTCATATGCCAGTCTCTTGGGGTAATTCTATCATAATTAGGTCAGGCAGGCGAACTCAGATCCACAGGTAAGTGAACGTAACCATACCAAAGAATGACGGATTACAGGCATACCCCGCTTTAAAGTACACTCACTGTTAAGTACAACTCACGATCGTGAGTAAGTACATATTCGCACCCATATAGTGCGCAAAACAGCATGCGTCGCAGTGGTGGCAGGCGCTGGTTGTGGGCGGAGGATCGTGGCCACACTGAACAGCAAATAGCCGCGCTCCTAGCCTGGAGCGCAGTACAGGTTTGGGTTTTGGCTACAAGCGGGGAGGGGAGACTATAGAGATTGTTAAAAATGCGTTATTTACATCAGTTATGCACGGATAGACGTATTGCAGGTACATACATGCATCGCTATAGTGGGGGAAAAGGTAGTGCATCACTTTAAGATACTGTTTCACTTACATACAATGTCTCCGCTCGCCCCATTGCGTACGTTAATGTCGGGGTATGGCCTGTCTCAGGAGGTGTTTGGGTGGATACAGATATAGACCTAGACACTCACAAACCACACGCACGACACAGCGTGATTAGTGTATAACTGACAACCACAGAGCGGGAGGATACAGTGTTTTACTGAAACACTAACCATCGATACAGGTGATCATAACTTGCACACACCAGCAGCGATACAAGGTTGTATAAATAAAACACACAGGCACATTGATAACGAGGTGTATATACGAGCACGAGCAGGGGAGGCGGAGCGGGAGTAAGAGTGAATGGAAGTACGACCACACCCAGCAGAATACAGTGATATACTCCACTACAAACTCACAACACACCGCGAGTGTATATCCACAACAGCAGCGATACTAATGTGTATAGACTTGACACACAGAGCAGCGATACAGGTAGTACTGACACACCCAGAGCGAGGATTAGCAGGGGGTGTAGTAGAACGGTGGACCACAGGCACAGAGGGTAGGTAACTGGCACACACACAGTTGTTGTATAACCTGACACACACACAGCAGAGGTTGTGAAAGGTAATAACAGACAACACAGATCAGCATGAACAGGGATAACCATTACACACACAAACACCCGCAGCGATCAGTGTATAACCGGAACATACACGAGACCAGCGAACAGTGTATAATGACCTCACAAAGGCAGTGTACAGTTTAGGATAGACTGACACACGCTCAGCAGCGAAACAATGAATACAACGACCACACTACAGCAGTGATATAATAGCAAAGCCAAAATGGCAGACCACACGAAGCGTTCTGTAACTATAACTGCCACACAACCAGCCAGACGTTTACAGTTGTGAACTAACCCAACACCAAGCCACAGCGAAGCATACGTGTTAAACTGACACACACAGAGCAGCGAATACAGTGTATAACTGACACTACAACCACCAGCCAGCGATACATGTAATAACTGACCACACCTGCAGCGAACAATGTACACGGACACAACAGCCGATAAAACTGTACAACTGTCACACACACAGCACGCATACAGTGTATAAGCTGCACCCACACAGAGCAGGCCCCATTAGTTGTACAGACTGACACACACTAGTTAAGGGTTAACCCCGCATGCCTTAGCGGTTAGCCACTGAGGGTAATGAAGCTGCCTGTAAATGCATTTTTCATGCATCTGATTCATGCCGGGGTTCTCCGGTGGTGAATTAATGGGTATCAGCTCGGAGACCCCCGGCAGCCTCAATCGATGCAGGAAAATGCATTTTTTCCTAAGTTCCTCTCTCGCCGACGCCTCACCAGCATCTGGCAGCTTCATGCCAAATTTTTTCGGCGAGAGGAATTTGGGGGGAGAAACTCGCCATTCTAGAGCCGTATTAGCCTCAATAACCTATTAAGGCTACTAGAATTGCACGAGTTCCAAAAACTGTCGATAGGGCGCTCGCCCACCATTTATCGAGGCTCTTCTGAATCACTGTAGACATTTTTGGCCGATAACAGTTAAAAAGCCTTGATAAGTGGGTTATTTGAGGCTACTAGAATAAGCCCTAAGTTTGAAGAGTCCCGGTTCAATTCCCAGTATCAGCTCCTTGTGAAAGTCACCTTATCTCCCTGTGCTCAGGCACCCAAAACATAGATTGGGCATTGGGAACCGTGTCTGCACAAATTCTGTGAACTGCACTGTGATAAGAAAAAAAAAACTATTATTATCAAGGGAATAAAATCTCATAGAAAGTATCAGGGCTGTTTTGATAAATCTGATGCTGTTTATGGTTCCCACTGGGAAGTTAAGGTTATACTTATTCCATGAGGCTTATATGATGTATTATTGCATGGGAGTGGGCTGTGTATGTCTGTGCAGCCTGGGGGGGGAGAGGGACAAGTGAGGATCTCGGGGTTACTCAAGGGAGGGTTCTCACTGGTCTGTGGCTTATCTTCTTGTCGGTCACAGGGCGCCATGGCATCTTACGCTCAGGGACCCGAAGGGCTTCTTCTGGCGTCTAATTAAACGTCTGCGGGGTGGTAGAAAGAGACAGTGAGTTATATACACAGTTACATACCAACACACCCAGCAATAAACACACATTTAATACCTACACACAGTCACGATTACATACATATTTACATACACAATATTACATGCCTACACACGGTCACAGTTTTATATAATTTATTATATTAAAATATATATATATATAATATAATATATATATATAAAACTGTAAATATTACTGTATGTTCATTTGCATGTCTTAGACAGGTCTGCAACCCTGTCTTTCACCATTACGCCCAGCACACAGCACTTCCACTGCAGCAAGGGTTCTGGGAAATAACATGCAAATGAGCACACAGTGGCCACCTTGTCTCAAGCTCATATTACACGAGCAACCATTAAGCCAATGCATGCTGCTTAAACACAGCTTTTAAGCATAGGCTGGGGTGAGATGCAAAGCCAGTAAACCCACTCAAGACATGTTTCACCTTGATGGGTCATCAGTGTAGTAGGTTGATTGCTGGCTATGCTGGTTTGAGATAAGAGTAGGTATCACCACACTTATAAGGTTAGTGGTGGGTAACAAAAGTGACAAAAACCCTCCACAGTATAAAATATAGCAAATGTAAATATTACTGTAGTTATTTGCATGTCTTAGACAGGTCTGCAACCCTGTCTTTCACCGTTATCGCCAGCACCAGCACCTACATGCAGCAGTAAGGGATCTGGGGGAAATGACATGCAATAGAGCACACAGTGCCACTATATATAATATATATAGATATATATATATAGTATATACTATATATATTATCTATTACTATAACCTACGATACTTATATTTATGCATATACAAAGTTTTACATAAATACAGAAACATATATTAAAGCCATGTATTGTTACTCCTTACAGTCGTCATAATCCTCTCTCTCCAGGTGCTCGTTATAATCCTCTGTCGGCGACTCCTCATCCAGCCCTGGGTGAGATATTCTGTGTCAGTGACATCACCAACAGAGATACATATTTATTGCAAGTTATTACATCTCTCCTGAATTCAGATAAGTAATACATATACGTATAGTGTAACCCTCACTGCCTGGCTTCTAGGGAGATTACATGTGTATTATATGGCTACTCGACAAGGGTTACCTTGACTCAGGGGCTAGATTCAGGCGCCTGGGTGATGAGGTAGCAAGGTTGTAGAAAAATGGGCGCCAGGAACTTTTGTAGTACAACACTTATTTATTTGTGTCCGCATCACATATTAATAACGTTGTACTGTATTTTATAACAGACATACAGTGGCGAGAAAAAATGTGTGAACCCCAATGATAATTCCACAGTTTTTCCATGATAACCTTCTTGAATCAAAACCAGTTTTTTCTTAAATACTCATGTAGCGGTCATGTAAAATGGCTACAGTCATCTCTCCTGCTGACAGTAAGGCCTGGTAAGTTGTGGGCATGCCAGCAGTAATTATGGAGGTTTGCCCTCACACCCTGGTGGGGTGCCCTGTGTATGGATGGGAGCGGTCACATGCTCTGACTCCATGGTTAGTGATGTCAGAGGTGTGTCAGCTTCCAGAGTGTACATAAGGCACAGCACTGTGTCAAAAAGTAGTTCTAGTACAAGTTCAGCTAAGAGGAGGAGGAGTTCAAGTTTCAATCCTAGTCTGAGTTACTGGTTATGTTATAGTAGCTGCAAGGAGACTGTGTCCAGGGACCTGGCACAGGGTAGAGATATCCCGGCTGGGATAGGGAATCCCTATTAAAGGAGAGCTGACCTTTCAAAGGGAAGCATTGACTCAAGATGAGTGGCTAGAGATTCTACTGCGTGGGGCAGCTAGCCCACCTCAATCAATAAAGATGCTCTTATTCGAACAACCTCTCGTGTACGTGTGTGGAGTGAATGTACAGAGAGGAGCACCACCAAGGAGTTCCTCACCAGGACCATCCCCAAGTGACCGAAGGGACCCTGATGAGGTGGAGGCGCTGCACTGGAACTAGGTAGGACTCAGCACACTACCTCAGCTGCCTGTCTGGACGGGTCCTCCCCATATACCATCATGCGGGAGACTACGGAGTCCTGTTGCCAACAGGTGCACCACCAGACACTACCACACTGTAATGGGGACCGGTTAGACCACAGGGGCCAATGTGAGATTGGGTGGGTCAGGCCGGTTCAGAAATACCGTTACACTCAATAGGGTTTATATTAACCAACTCCATATCTTCTGAAACAAATTGATGTATGAATTAGACAAACAATGAGTAATTAAGAGTTAGGGTATGTGAAAAAGGAAGTGAAACCCTGGTTGTATCAGCTAAATTAAAGGGGATAATTAGAATCAGGTGTTTAAATAATTAGGTAGATTTTCAGGGGTGAGTTTGGGAGGCCCCAACCGATATAAAGATCAGAAACTATTTGAGTTTGGTCTTCACCATTCTGGTGTATGGAAACACGTCATGCCACGATCAAAATAAAACTCGGAGGACCTCAGAAAAGCAGTTATTGATGCTAATCAGTCTAGAAAGGGTTACAAAACCATTTCTAAGGATTTGGAGCTATACTAATCTATTGTCAGACAGAAAATTGAAGACCACAGTCACTCTACCCAGGAGCGGTCGTCCTACCAAAATCTCTCCATGAACAAACTGGAAAATCACCCAGGAAGTCACAAAGAACCCCAGAGTAATATCGAAGGATCTGCAGGACACTCTCGCCTTGGCAAATGTGAGTGTTCATGACTCAACTATCAGAAAAAGACTGACCATGAATGGTGTTCATGGGACGATAGCCGGAGGAAACTACTGCTCTCTAAAAAGAACATTGCTGCCTGTCTGAAGTTCGCAAAAGAGCACACAGATGACCCACAAGACTTCTGGAACAATGTTCTCTGGACAGACGCGTCAAAGGTAGAACGTTTTGGTCTCAATGATAAACATTATGTTTGGCAAAAACCAAACACTGTGTTTGAACAGAAGCACCTCATCCCAACCGTCAAGCATGGTTGGGGGAGTGTGATGGTTTGGGGCTGCTTTGCTGACTCAGGACCTGGACGGCTTGCCATCATTGACAGAACCATGAATTCTGCATTCTATCAGAAGATTCTAGAGGAGAATGTTAGGCCATTCGTCCTTGAGCTGAAGCTGAAGCGAAAGTGGGCCATGCAGCAAGACAATAATCCTAAACATACAAGCAGATCTACAAAAGAATGGCTGCAGGAGAAGAAATTCTACGTTTTAGAATGGCCTAGTCAAAATCCGGACCTAAATCCTATCGAAATGTTGTGGCAGGACCTGAAGTCCATGCAAAGAAGCCCTCAAATTTCACTGAATTTAAGCAGTTCTGTAAGGAGGAATGGGCCAAAATTCCTGAAAACCGATGTGAGAGACTGACCAGCATTTATAGGAAACACTTAGTTGAAGTTATTGCTGCTCAAGGGGGTGCCACCAGGTACTGAATCTAAAGGTTCACATACTTTATCACACATGGATAGTGAATGTTGAATCATTTGTGGATAAATAAATGTTGAAAAAGTATCATGTTTTTGTGTCATTTGTTTGATCAGGTTATATTTATCTATTTTAAAACCAGAGACAGAACATGAAACACAGACAGAGCTCAGTCCACACCCAGTGAAACTTATACACGGTACAGTTCCTAAATATATATATGTATAGATATCTATTAAATAAAATGGTCTTTTAGTTTAACATTTTGGCCAGGTGTCCTGTATGTTTTACAATTCTTGTTCAGCTGGTCTTAGCTGATTGGAGGGTGGCTCTTCCTATCTTGTTGAAGCTCACCCCTCCCACATTTAAGTGGTTAAAAGCTCACTCCATAGCATCTCCCACTCTCAGGGGAACCTGCTTGCAGTATGATTGTGACAAATCTAATACAGAGTGCTTTTCCTGGTAATGTACAGGTTAATAAAAGCTTCAATCAGACTTAGAACTATGCAACTAATTTTGACAGATTTATTATAAATCATTCTTCCTGGTAATGCACAGGTTATTAAGAATTTATATTAGTGTTAGGGACCCTTGAGATGTGGTCTGCCGTGTAGTGGCTCAGGGGCTTACAACACTTTGGCCAAAATGTTAAACTAAAAGACCATTTTATTTAATAGATATCTATACATATATATTTAGGCACTGAACCGTGTATAAGTTTCACTGGATGTGCACTGAGCTCTGTCTGTGTTTCATGTTCTGTCTCTGGTTTTAAATATATATTGCCATGCTCAGTAGCACTCCTCTGTGACACTTATATGCTTATATATATGTTGTGGTTATTTTGGGGGTTCAATATGAGCTTGCAGGTGTCCTGTATGTTTTATATTTATCTATTATTAGTACTTAGATAATGAGATAATGGGGAAAGGCAAGTTTGCAGACCTGTCTGAAATATATGAATGTAATCACAAGTGGTATTTTTATTAGATACATTTAAAATTACGTTGCCGCACACTTCTCATCCTTCCATTTCTAATCCGGCCCCTTTGGAAGGTTTGTTCAAGAGCCCGTAGCACAGAATATACAGAGTATCTCAGGTCATGCAGTGATTCAGATATATACTAAATCCATGCATATCTCTGCTAAGAGGTAAACCTGGTAGCACCATACTTCACTCACCAGGCCTCGGCCTACGCTCCTCTCTTTCTGGCTCCTGAGGTTCGGGGGGTGGCTGCAGGGGTTCCTCTGGAATAGAAAAGGTTATTATTACCACTGAGTAAGAAGGAATCCTCTCTCCTGTCTCCCCCATGTGTAATACCCTCCCTTGTATCCCAGACCTCTCCCCCGATCCACATACGATCAGTGTCTGGTGTCTATCTTATTCCTGTGCTATATCTTTTAAAGGAGCAATCAAATTTTTTTTACATAGGTTTGAAGCAGGAGCTCTTTGCCCCGTGACTCAAATCCCTGAGGCAATGGAAGTCAGACTATAGATACTATGAAGAAACACTAGCAGCACGTTTGTAGTCCTTGGGGAAAAGCCCAGATACCACACTGGTCTGCACAGACGGATTACAGTGTGGTATCTGGGCTTTTCCCCAAGGACTCCAAACGTACTGCTAGCGTTTCTCTACCTCACAGTCTATGTTCTATGAGACCACATCTCTCTAGAGCCTTGCTTTGCCAGCTATTATTACTTCAGCTCTTGCATTAATTCACAGTTGTTGCTTTGCGCTCTGACCATAGTACCTATAGTCTGAGTTCCATTGCCTCAGGGATTTTAGTCACGGGGTACAGGGAAGTACCAATCTCCCTGGGAACGGGCCTGAAGAAGGGGTCATATACCCCGAAATGTTCGTTGCCCCCCTTGCCCTGGACTTTCCTCCCCCCCTTGTTTCCTTACACCCCCCTTTCCCCATCCTTTTCTTCCCTCCCTCCCTGTTTCTCTCCCTGCTCATTGACTTAGATTACTCCTTCTTTAGTGGTGCATCTTTTTAGACATCAGCAGTTTGTATTTTTCTTTTGTTGCACAGTGTTTGTATACTATTAAATTCTTTTGGCTGATCCATCCACTTTTTCTGTATTACTTTTGAGTGCCAGGAACATTTTTGTATATATATGTTGACTGGAGTGAATTAGGGTCCTCCTTGTTCCTTCGGGCACCACCCCATTAGGTTTTTCTCATGAGTGCTGTCTAGTATACATATACACCGTTATACACACACATACAAGCGGTTTTAGATTTGCTGGGTGCTTCTGTGTAACCTCGTAAATAGAAAAAACATGCAGGTAAATCGGTTCTATTGTCTCTTTTTTTTATCAAACACTCTATGGTGGGAGTGGCCAACTCCAGTCCTCAAAGGCCACCAACAGGTCAGGTTGGAAGCATATCCCTGCTTCAGCACAGGTGGCTCAATCAGTGGCTCAGTCAGAATGACTGAACCACCTGTGCTGAAGCAGGGATATCTATCCCTAATACCTGGCCTGTTGGTGGCCCTTGAGGACTGGAGTTGGCCAATCCTGCCCTATGGGTGAGATCCAGGCATCTCTGATAAATCAAGACTCATAATGTCACCTAAAAACAGGAACAAACGTTATGTTCCCTCAGGTCAACACATATCGCCAAAGCTATATACAAAAACAACGTGTGAACTACATCTCGTTTGCATAGGAGTTTCTGTTCCAAGAACGACATTATGCCAATCTTGGCATTACCCCGATCCAGACCATTCTCTTTGGAGACAGAGGTGACAAGTAAAAGAAATAACGCTATGTTGGTGAAATCGCACCTAATTGTTGCTACACCCATTCATGCCAAGTAAAAGCCCTGTTTCATGGTCTAGATTTGAGAAACGCCAAGTTTAAATATGATCTAACTATAGCCTAACGTTCAGTCCCCACGTTAACCATAATAGAGATTTGTGGATCGGGGCCAATGAGGTCTATTTTCAAAGTCTTCCAAAACAAAAGCAAAACAGAGACAAAACAAGGACATATAAAGAATTAGTAAGATCACACTGGGAGTACAGTTTTGGGCACCACTCCATAAAAAAACATTATGGAAGTAAAAAAAAGTGCAGAAAAGAGTCTCCAAATTAATAAAGGGGATGAATAATTTGCTTTATGAGGAGAGGCTAGCTAAATTAGATTTATTTACATTAGAAAAGAGGCGTCTAAGAGGGGATATGATAACTATATACAAATATATTCGGGGACAGTACAAGGAGCTTTATAAAGAATTATTCATCCCACGGGCAGTACAAAGGGACTCGGGGTCGTCCCTTTAGGTTGGAGGAAAGGCAATTTCACCAGCAACAAAGGAAAGGGTTCTTTACAGTAAGGGAAGTTAAAATGTGGAATTCATTACCCATGGAGACTGTGATGGCAGATACAATAAATATCTTCCAAAAAAATGTGGCCATCTTATTAGAAAGGAAATGTATACAGGTATATACAAACAAGTAAATATGGGAAGGATTTTGATCCAGGGAGTAATCTGATTGACAATTATTGGAGTCAGGAAGGAATTTATTTGTCACCTTATGAGATATAATTGGATGATGTTTCACTGAGGTGTTTGCCTTATAGGATAAAGTATGATATATGTACCTACTATATAATACATGCGAATTACATTGATGTGGTTGTGCCTATTGTACTCTCTCTCTCTCATCTACACACACATTCACTCTGGCAGTGATGGAGTTATTAATAATGACTGTGTGTATGAGTCTTACACCAAATACACAATCTTGTGGTTACATTCATGTTATTAAAGGCAGTTTGAGGATTTCCCATCACTCGGCTCCGTCATGGGAAAGGTATGAGATATTTCCTGCCTCCTGCCCCCCCCCCTCCCTCCTCGCTCCCTCACTAACATTCCTGGCCCCTCTATTCCTGCACCTGGCCAAAAATCTCCATCACAGAAACCGCAAGCCTGGTGGTTAAATCTCCACCAGGCGTCTGATTGGTCAGAGGTTTAAAGGGAACTCTATGATTGGATGAGCAAGGGAGAACTACAGAATTGGCGTAAGTTATTATACACCAAGGAGCAGTATAATGTAAAAGGCGGCTACCAGCCTGCTCCGTATTGAACATCGTCTAGAACACATTGCTCTACATGTGATTATATCACTCTGCCTGTCATTATATCGCTCTGCCTGTCATTATATCGCTCTGCCTGCCATAATCGCTCTGCACCTTCAGTGATATCGCTCTGCCTGTCATTATATCGCTCTGCCTGTCATTATATCGCTCTGCCTGTCATTATATCGCTCTGCCTGTCATTCATCTGCCTGCCTCATATATCGCTCTGCCTGTCATCATATCGCTCATGACTGAGCATCATATCGCTCTGACTGTCATCAATCGCTCTGACTGTATCATATCGCTCTGACTGTCATTTATATCGCTCTGCCTGTCATAATCGCTCTGCTGCCATCCTGCTGTTATTATATCGCTCTGCCTGTAATGTAATCGCTCTGCCTGTCATTATATCGCTCTGCCTGTCATCATATCGCTCTGCCTGTCATCATATCGCTCTGACTGTCATCATATCGCTCTGACTGTCATCATATCGCTCTGACTGTCATTATATCGCTCTGCCTGTCATTATATCGCTCTGCCTGTCATTATATCGCTCTGCCTGTCATTATATCGCTCTGCCTGTCATTATATCGCTCTGCTTCATTATCGCTCTGCCGTCATCATATCGCCTGACTGTCATCATATCGCTTGACTGTCATCCATATCGCTCTGATGTCATTATATCGCTTACTGCCTGTCATTTATATCGCTCTGCCTGTCATTATATCGCTCTGCCTGTCATTATATCGCTCTGCCTGTCATTATATCGCTCTGCCTGTCATTATATCGCTCTGCCTGTCATCATATCGCTCTGCCTGTCATTATATCACTCTGCCTGTCATATCACTCTGCCTGTCATATCACTCTGCCTGTTATGACACTGCCTTGCAGGCCTCTCTGGCAGTGAAAGGGTTACAACAATTTGCTGAACCCGCTGGCATTTTTAAAGCTGTAATCTCTCTAGGAAAGATAGAGATGAACTCATGCACTCTGAATATTAACAAGACAAAGATGACAACTTCAAAGCCTCAGTCAGACTCCTCTTATTATCCAATGTCTGCTTCTCACCTTCTTCCCACTCCTCTTCCCCATTTCTCCGTCTCTCCTCCTCTTGCTCTGTGATTTGGGGTCTCCTGTGCCTCTCCTCCTTGGTCACTTGGGGTCTCCTATACTTCTCCTCCTCAGTCACTGTGGGTCTTTTATACCTCTCCTCCACCTCCTTGGTCACTGGGGGTCTCCTTTGCCTCTCCTCCTCCTCCTTGGTCACTGGAGGTCTCCTGTATTTTTCCTCTTCCTCCTGCTCCTCCTCCTCCTCAGTCACTGGGGGTCTCCTGTGCCTCTCCTCCTCGGTCACTGGGGGTCTCTGATTAAATCAAGACTCATAATGTCACCTAAAAACAGGAACAAACGTTATGTTCCTCAGGTCAACACATATCGCCCCAAAGCTAATACAAAAACAACGTGTGAACTACATCTCGTTTGCATAGGAGTTTCTGTTCCAAGAACGACATTAGCCAATCTTGGCATTACCCCGATCCAGACCATTCTCTTTGGAGACAGAGGTGACAAGTAAAGAAAATAACGCTATGTTGGTGAAATCGACTAATTGTGTGCTACACCCATTCATGCCAAGTAAAAGCCCTGTTTCATGGTCTAGATTTGAGAAACGCCAAGTTTAAATATGATCTAACTATAGCCTAACGTTCAGTCCCACGTTTAACCATAATAGAGATTGTGGATCGGGGCCAATGAGGGCTTTTTCAAAGTCTTCCAAAAACAAAGCAAAACAGAGACAAAACAAGGACAATATAAAGAATTGTAAGATCACACGGAGTACATTGGGCACCCTCATAAAAAAAACATTATGGAAGTAAAAAAAAAAGTGCAGAAAAAGAGTCTCAAATAATAAAGGGGATGAATAATTTGCTTATGAGGAGAGGCTAGCAAATTAGGATTTATTTACATTAGAAAAGAGGCGTCTAAGAGGGGATATGATAACTATATACAAATATATTCGGGGGACAGTACAAGGAGCTTATAAAGAATTATTCATCCCACGGGCAGTACAAAGGGACTCGGGGTCGTCCCTTTAGGTTGGAGGAAAGGCAATTTCACCAGCAACAAAGGAAAGGGTTCTTTACAGTAAGGGAAGTTTAAAATGTGGAATTCATTACCCATGGAGACTGTGATGGCAGATACAATAAATATCTTCCAAAAAAATGTGGCCATCTATTTAGAAAGGAAATGTATACAGGGGATATACAAACAAGTAAATATGGGAAGGATTTTGATCCAGGAGGTAATCTGATGACAATTATTGGAGTCAGGAAGGAATTTATTTGTCACCTTATGAGATATAATGGATGATGTTTCACTGAGGTGTTTGACTTATAGGATAAAGTATGATATATGTACCTACTATAAATACATGCGAATTACATGATGTGGTGTGCCTATTGTACTCTCTCTCTATCATCACACACATCACTCTGGCAGTGATGGAGTTATTAATAATGACGTGTGTATGAGTCTTTACACCAAATACACAATCTTGTGGTTACATCATGTTATTAAAGGCAGTTTGAGGATTTCCCATCACTCGGGCTCCGTCATGGGAAAGGTATGAGATATTCTGCCTCTGACCCCCCCCCTCCCTCCTCGCTCCCCTCACTAACATTCCTGGCCCCCTATTCCTGCACCTGGCCAAAAATCTCATCACAGAAACCGCAAGCCTGGTGGTTAAATCCCACCAGGCGTCTGATTGGTCAGAGGTTTAAAGGGAAACTCTATGATTGGATGAGCAAGGGAGAACTACAGAATTGGCGTAAGTTATATACACCAAGGAGCAGTTATAATGTAAAAGGGGCTACCAGCCTGCTCCGTATTATTGAACATCGTCTAGAACACATTGACTCTACATGTGTTATATCAACTCTGCTGTCATGATATCGCTCTGCCTGTCATTATATCGCTCTGCCTGCCATTATATCGCTCTGACTGTCATTATATCGCTCTGCCTGCATATATCGTCGCCTGTCATTATATCGCTCTGCCTGCCATTATATCGCTCTGCCTGTCATTATATCGTCTGCCTGATCATATACGCTCGCCTTCATATATCGCCTCTGCCTGTCATCATATCGCTCTGCCTGTCATCATATCGCTCTGACTGTCATCATATCGCTCTGACGTACATCATATCGCTCGACTGTCTCATACGCTCTGACTGTCATATACGCTCTGACTGTCATTATATCGCTCTGCCTGCCATTATATCGCTATGCCTGCTTATAATCGCTCTGCCTGTCATTATATCGCTCTGCCTGTCATTATATCGCTCTGCTGTAATCATATCGCTCTGGCCTGTCATAATCGCTCTGACTGTCATCATATCGCTCTGATGTCAGATATCGCTCTGACTGTCATTATCGCTCTGCTGCCTTACGGCTATATCGCTCTGCCTGTATTATATCGCTGCCTGTCATTATATCGCTCTGCCTGTCTTATATCGCTCTTGCCTCTGTCATCATATAGCTCTGACTGTCATCATATCGCTTGACTGCATCATTAATCGCTCTGACTGTCATTATATCGCTCTGCCTGTAATTTATATCGCTCTGCCTGTCATTATATCGCTCTGCCTGTCATTATATCGCTTGCCGTCTTATCGCTTGCACTGTCATTATATCGCTCTGCCTGTCATCATATCGCTCTGCCTGTCATTATATCATCTGCCTGTCATATCACTCTGCCTGTCATATCACTCTGCCTGTATGACACTGCCTTGCAGGCCTCTCTGGAAGTGAAAGGGTTACAACAATTTGCTGAACCCGCTGGCATTTTTAAAGCTGTAATCTCTTAGGAAAGATAGAGATGAACTCATGCACTCAGATATTAACAAGACAAAGATGACAACTTCAAAGCCTCAGTCAGACTCTTTATTATCCAATGTCTGCTTCTCACCTTCTTCCCACTCCTCTTCCCCATTCTCGTCTCTCCTCCTCTTGCTCTGTGATTTGGGGTCTCCTGTGCCTCCCTCCTTGGTCATTGGGTCTCCTATACTCTCCTCCTCAGTCACTGTGGGTCTTTATAACTCTCCTTCCCTCCTTGGTCACTGGGGGTCTCCTTTGCCTCCCTCCCCTCCTTGGTCACTGGAGGTCTCCTGTATTGTTCTCTTCCTCCTGCTCCTCCTCCTCCTCAGTCACGGGGTCTCCTGTGCCTCTCCTCCGGTCATGGGGGTCTGTGCCTCTCCTCCTCTGTTCACCTGGGGGTCTCCTGTGCCTCTCCTCCTCGGTCACTGGGGGTCTCCTGTGCCTCTCCTCCTCTGTCACTGGGGGTCTCCTGTGCCTCTCCTCCTTGGTCACTGGGGGTCTCCTGTGCCTCTCCTCTGTCACTGGGGGCTTCCTGTGCCTCTCTTCCTCAGTCACCGAGGGCCTCCTATAACTCTCCTCCTCCTCCTCCTCGGTTATTGCTGGTCTCCTATACCTCTCCTCCTCCTCAACTTCGCTCTCTGGCAGCCTCTCCTGCTTCTTGCCTACTGTCTTCTTGGTGGGTTTGGGGGGCTTCTGCTTGGGCTTTTTTGTAGGTTTTGGCTTCTTATCCTTGGGCTTCTTGGTAGGTTTGGGGGCCTTCTTCTCTTTGGGTTTCTTGGTGGGTTTGACAGCTTTCTCCTTTTTCTCTTTCTTGGGCTTTTCTTTCGCCTTCCCTGGAGATTCTGCGAGAGGGGAAAAAAAATATGAATAAGAGAGTGAAGATTCTGAGGGGGTGCAGCAATTACATCACCTGAAACACTGCCCAGAAATATGCCAATTTTGACTGCTATTTTTGTTTGATTGCTGATTTTGTGCATCTGGACACCCTGGGAATACGCATGGGAGACTACGCTTCTTCTTCTCCATGCTCTGCCTATGCCCCTTCTACTTTTGGCTTATAAAGTGTACTATCCCTTGTCCTCTCAGGAACACAGCATAATACAGTTAAATACTTCAAAACTTGTTTTGTGTTTTACAAGTGTTACACATACTGGATAATAAGTGCTAGGATGGGTGTCTGAGAGGCTGTGTCATCAGTGTGTGTTAATGTGGTTGTGTCATCAGTGTGTGTGTGTGTGTGTGTGTGTGTCTCTGTGTCATCAGTACGTGTGTGTATTTGTGAGTTATCAGTGTGTGTCAGAATGGTTGTGCTATTATTATGTGTCTATCCTTGTGGTTGTGTTATTATAGTATGGTGCTAAGTAGGTTATGACATGAGATTCACAAACATACACAACAGGACAAACAAATTGGCACACAGAGTATTTACTAATGTTTAATAATGCCAGCTCTGTAATTCTTCATAATTAGTCACAGGCTGAATCAGATCACAGGTAAGTAACGTAACCAACAAAGAATATACAGGCATACCCCGCTTTAAGTACACTCACTTTAAGTACACTCGCGAGTAAGTACATATCGCCCAATAGGCAAACAGCAGCTCACGCATGCGCCTGTCAGAACGTCCTGAACAGCAATACCGGCTCCCTACCTGTACCGAAGTTTTGCACAAGCGGGGAGACTATAGAGCCTGTTACAAATGCGTTATTTACATCAGTTATGCACGTATATGACGATTGCAGTACAGTACATGCATCGATAAGTGGGGAAAAGGTAGTGCTTCACTTTAAGTACATTTTCACTTTACATACATGCTCCGGTCCCATTGCGTACGTTAATGCGGGGTATGCCTGTATCAGGAGTTTGGTGATACAGTATATAACTGACACACACAAACACACACACACACAGCAGTGATATAGTGTATAACTGACACACAGAGCAGGGATACAGTGTATAACTGACACACAGACCAGCGATACAGTGTATAACTGACACACACAGCAGCGATACAGTGTATAAATAACACACACAGCAGTGATACAGTGTATAACTGACACACAGAGCAGCGATACAGTGTATAACTGACACACACAGCAGCGATACAGTGTATAACTTACACACAAACACACACACACAGCAGCGATATAGTGTATAACTGACACACAGAGCAGCGATACAGTGTATAACTGACACACAGAGCAGCGATACAGTGTATAACTGACACACACAGCAGCGATACAGTGTATAACTGGCACACACAGCAGTGATACAGTGTATAACTGACACACACACAGCAGAGTTACAGTGTATAACAGACACACAGATCAGCGATACAGTGTATAACTTACACACAAACACACCCGCAGCGATACAGTGTATAACCGACATACACAGAGCAGCGATACAGTGTATAACTGACACTCACAAAGCAGTGATACAGTGTATAATTGACACACAGAGCAGCGAAACAATGTATAACTGACCCACACCAGCAGTGATATAATGTATAAATGGCAGACACACAGAAGCGTTACAGTATATAACTGACACACACACCGCAGCGTTACAGTTTGTAACTAACCCACACGCAGAGCAGCGATACAGTGTATAACTGACACACACAGAGCAGCGATACAGTGTATAACTGACACACACACAGCAGCGATACAGTGTATAACTGACACACCAGCAACGATACAATGTACAACTGTCACACACACAGCAGCGATACAGTGTATAACTGACACACACAGCAGCGATATAGTGTACAACTGACACACACAGAGCAGTGATATAGTGTATAACTGACACACACACAGCAGCGATACAGTGTATAACTGACACACACACAGCAGCGATACATTACAGTAGTCAGTTCTCTCATTGCACAGACTCAAACAGAATCTAGTTACAATGACCCGTTCCCATGTCTCTCGTATGTAGGTTGCCCTCTCCTGTGCATGGATTCTCAGCTCTTCTGCCCAGACCTTTTGCACACCTCCCTACTCTGTCCTCCCGGGGTGATGGTGAAGGCAAAGTGTGGCCGTGTGACTTTTATGATCTTTTACCACCGCTCTCATATGTAGGCACTCCCCTCCCATTCATGGATTGCCAGCTCTTTTGCCCATGACTTTTACTCACCTCCCTCTTCGGTTTTCGATGCTTTGCCTTTCTCCGTCACGGTCTCCTCTTCCCTTTCAGACCCTCCAGTCCTGGTGACCCCTACCCCCTTCATATCCTCCTCCCCTCCTGGCTCCTCCTTGTCGTCCTCCTCAGGGATCAGCTCCTTCAGGAATCCCTGCAGAAAGTCCTCAATTTCATCGTCTGTCAGAACTGTCTGGGCTTGAGCCGGTGAGGGGGTGAGCAGAACCAGAAGCAGACAGAGGATGAGGGGGGCACCGCGCCTCCACATTCCTCACCTCCAGGGGAAACCAAAGATAGGGAAGGGGGGGAACACAACCTCCCTGCAAAAGGAGAGAGAGAGCGTGAACATTGAAAGGCATTAATATGGCACCATCATATACAACAGCGCCGCACAATGGGTGTAAAAGGTCCAATAACAATGTAACACACAGACACATCACAGTGTTCCCCTCACAGAGAGAGGTCACTGAACCAAGAAGCTGACAATCCATAACTCACAGGCACCCTCTCTTCTCTTTCGCTCAGGGGCCGTGCTGTCCCAAGGGTCACGCTATTTGCTTGACATTGGACGGTACCACTACTTTGCATGAAAGGACCTGAACTTCCTGTTCTATGAAATAAAATTTGCCGTGTCTCATAAATCACCTCCCCTTTTCTGTTCTTATCCCAGGGGCCTTTTAAAGATGGTGTCTGCACTGAGGCAGGATTGTATTCTCCTGCGTTAGGCATGACCCCTGCTTTATATTAATGCACAGGTTGCCTGATCTCTGCGTCTTGGGACTCTACTCAAACAATCCCGTGTTGTCACTGCTGGGAAGGGTGTCATATAAACTCATTGAAATAGCCCTGCCTGAAAACCAGTGTCACCTCTGGGAAATAGCCATGCACTATGCTGCAAACTAGCCATGTATCCAATTCACACTGCTAAGAAATATACATGCACGGACTTAATCTAAAGAAATAGCCATGCACCCAGCCAGAATGCTGCAAAATAACCATTAATTATAACCATGTATTTTTTCAGTCTGCTAGATTATATCCTTTACCCACAGGATAAATAGTCATGCACCACACCACAGGGGTTAGGTTACCTGCAGGAATCAGATGCCGGACCTTCCTCTTCTCGCAGTCACTTGCCCCTTCCCAGGGGGGGTCCTGCGCTCAGATATCAGGGTCACAAAGGCATCCACAAAACTGCCAGGGACAGTGAGAGACTGTAGACCAACCCCCCTCCCTCCAAACCTGTGCAGAGCTCACTTCTGAGGGGATCTCACTCAGAGCTTGGTGAGTGGATCTGTCTCAGAGCCTGGTGAGTGGATCTGTCTCAGAGCCTGGTGAGGGGTCCCAAGAGCTCAGCAAGTCCAAACCCTCTCAATCTTAAAAATGAACAGACAGAGGGATAGAGGTGGAGTCTAAGCAAGACCCTAAAAGGATGTGTGGAATAAGGGGTGTCTCAGTAACCCCAAATGTTTGGGCCTTTAACCCCCTCTGTCTGTCTCTTACTCTCTCCCTCAGACCCTCTCAGCCTATACCTGACATCTGCAGAAAAGGAAATTAAATCCAGCCCCTCTCTCCATCCCTCCCCCCTAAAAATCCTTAACCCTACCAGCTCATCTGTAAGGTTTGTCATTACTCCTTCTGGGAGGGAGAGAGAGAGGGAGAAAGAGAGAGGGGGGAGAGGGCAAAAGGGGAAAAGGGTAAGGACAGGAGAGAAAGGAGAGAAGGGTGGGGGGGAGAGGGAGAGAAGGGTGGGGGGGGGGGAGGGGGAGAGAGAAGGGAGAGAAGGGTGGGGGGGGGAGAGGGAGAGAAGGTGTGGGGGGGCGAGGGGACGAGAAGGGTCAGCAAGGGTGGGGGGGGAGACGGAGGAAAACGGGGGGGGGGGGGGAGCGAGAGGGAGAGAAGGGTGTGGGGGGGAGCGGAGAGGGAGAGAAGGGGGGGGTGGGAGAGAGGGATGAGAAGGGTGGTGGGGGGGGAGGAGCGATGACGGGAGAGGGGGGGGAGGGAGCGGGAGAGAAGGGTGGGGGGGGCGAGGACGAGAAGGGTGGGAGGGAGGAGAGGCAAGAAGGTGGTGGGTTGGACGAGGGAGAGAAGGGCGGCCGGGGGAGAGGGAGAGAGAAGGGTGGGGGGGAGAGGGAGAGAGAGGGGTGGGGGGGGCGGAAAGAGGGAGGCAAGGGTGGGGGGGGAGAGGGAGAGGAAGGGTGGGGGGGGAGGGAGGGAGAAGGGTGGGGGGGAGGGAGAGAAGGGTGGGGGGAAAGAGGGAGAGAAGGGTGGGGGGGAGAGGGAGAGAAGGGTGGGGGGGAGAGGGAGAGAAGGTTAGAGGGTGGAGAGAAAGAAAGAAAGTGAAGGGGAGGTGGCGAGAAGGCTAGGGGTGAAGAGAAAGAGAAATGGGAAGAGAGTGTGAGAGAAGGAGAAAGCGAGGGAGATACTTTGTAGAGTGCTGTGTACATGGTGGTGGAAATGTGATGGTAAAAAATATCTCCTGGCACTCCACATTATTGTGTAAATCATAGAGATTAATTAGATACTAGGTATAGGACCAATGTTTTGGCCTAAATGGCTTTCCCCAGAGTCAGGGTCCTTAACATGTACACAATAATTGTGAGCGCCTGGACATATTCTTCACCTTATACTGACAAGTTGGAGAGTTTGGAGAGAGAGAACGGGAGAGTTTGGAGAGAGAGAGTTTGGAGAGAGAGAGAGTTTGGCAGAGAGAGAGAGAGAGAGTTTGGAGAGAGAGAGAGAGTTTGGAGAGAGAGTTTGGAGAGAGAGAGTTTGGAGGGAGAGAGAGAGTTTGGAGAGAGATAGAGAGTTTGGGGAGTGAGAGAGTTTGGGGAGTGAGAGAGAGAGTTTGGAGAGAGAGAGAGAGAGAGAGAGTTTGGAGAGAGAGAGAGTTTGGGGAGTGAGAGAATTTGGAGAGAGAGAGTTTGGAGAGAGAGTTTAGAGAGAGAGTTTGGAGAGAGAGAGTGTTTGGAGAGAGAGAGAGTTTGGAGAGAGAGAGAGAGAGAGAGAGAGAGAGAGAGTTTGGAGAGAGAGAAAGTTTGGAGAGAGAGAGAGACAGAGAGAGAGAGTTTGGAGAGAGAGACAGAGAGAGAGTTTGGAGAGAGAGATATCTCATGGTAACAACAAGGGCTAATCATAGCACTTATTTTTATTTACACATTTACAATTCCACTTTCTTTTTTACATAAAGACGACGTTTTCTTGGAGAAAGTTTATCTCCCCTTTCTTACTTTTATAGCATCAAATACAGTCCAAAGAGCTTTGCTGTGTTTAAAACAAGAAAAGTAAATCGGTCTTGATACGGCTAACTTTGTATTTTCCCATCCACAGTACCACTAATGTTTGACTATATAGTCGCTCTGATTTCTCATATGTTTGGCTCTGCTGGTTGCATGCAATCATCTGTTTGTAGGGTGTTAGTATGTTTGGGGGGGGGGAGTTATTTGTATGATTAGGGTTTGGGGAGGGGGGGACTCATTTCATGGTGATGAGGGAGTTGGACAGAAGCAGGAATAGGAGTTGCCATGGTCTTGCTGGCATTGGATCTGACAATCTCGTTATTCTTAACGAGTTGCAGGCTCATAAACCCTGAGGGGGCCTGGTGGAGATCAAACAAACCACAAATGTTTTGTTTTGTTTTAGGGAGCGAGAGGTTAGTGTGTAAACACTTCATATAGCAGAGCAGAGCCCTCAATGAAGGTGATTGGGTTAAACGCTGCTGGACATGGAGAGGAGGTCAGTAATACTCTCCACCCCGTCCCATCGCCAGAAATGCATCACTCGCAATGTGGACAATATGAAGATATTTTTCTTGGATGCTCCAGACTCAGCACAAAATGATAAACACATTGTAACAGGATGACACGCGAGACACTCGTGACAGGACGGACCGGGCCAAGGCCTGAAGTAAAAGGAATTTACACGAGGGAGGCAGCCCTGTATAAAGGAGTCGGCATCCAGATTGCAACACAGCTCCACCGAATAACTTATTACCAATGAAGGAAAAAGTAGATAAGGCCAGTCACGAGTGCCCTATTGTAATAAAATTAAGAAATGAATAGCAAGACTGCTCCCGGAGTGCCTTATTGCTTGTTATAATGACAGATCCCAGAATGCCTTATTGCAGTAACCTCAGTGTGTGTTATCTTCCAATAACGTGACATTACAGGCATACCCCGCATTAACGTACGCAATGGGACCGGAGCATGTATGTAAAGCGAAAATGTACTTAAAGTGAAGCACTACCTTTTCCTACTTATAGATGCATGTACTGTACTGCAATCGTCATATACGTGCATAACTGATGTACATAACGCATGTGTAACAGGCTCTATAGTCTCCCCGCTTGCGCACAGCTTCGGTACAGGTAGGGAGTCGGTATTGCTGTTCAGGACGTGCTGACAGGCGCATGCGTGAGCTGCCGTTTTCCTATTGAGCGATATGTACTTACTCGCGAGTGTACTTAAAGTGAGTGTCCTTAAAGCGGGGTATGCCTGTATGTAACTATTGCCGTTATTCCGATCCAGACACTGAAATCGAGCTTTTGCCGAAGTGCAGAGAGAGAGGAGAGGGAAATAATGCTGTTATTTAAATCATGCCTAACTGGCAGCATCTCAGACCTTGCAAAAGCCATATTACAGGCAGGGTTGCCACCTTCTATTGAAGGCCACCCCAGAAGGGGAAACAAAAAAGAAAAAAAAACCCTTACTTGATGGCGTGGTGCGGCGGTGTATCCCGGCATCCTGCTGCAATTCCCCCTCCAACTGCAGCGAACATGGCTGCGTGGCGTCAAATGACGCTGCGTTGCCATGGCAACGTGACGCCGCATGACGTCGCGTAGCTTCCGGTTGCCATGGCTACGTGGAGTCATTTGACGCCGCGCACCCATGTTACCTGCAGTTGAAGGGGGAATTGCAGGAAAATAACGGAGAATGTCGGAGACCCTGCTGCACCACGCCAAACCCCGCCGCCACCCGGAGATTTTCAACGGCAACCCGTAGCCCAGATGTAAGTGCCCGAAACCGGAGTTTCCAGGTCAAACCCGGAGGCGTGGAAACCCTGATTACAGGTACTGGATAGGAGTTTTAGCTATAACCTAAATGCAATGTTAAGTTCCTGCGTTAACGTTAACCAGGGCAGGCTAAGAAATTTGTGGGGCTCGGTGCCGTGGGGTTTTGGCGGGCCTCTTATCTCCTCCTACGATGATGTGTTATGAAGTTGTGGCATCATGTAACGTCAAGGCGCCCTGTGACATTACATTGTTATGGCAATTTCAGCGCCATGTGGCGTTACATTGTCATGACCATGCAGGAACCATATGACTTTGCGGCTCCATGACAACGCAACGCTGCAGAAGACGGCAAGAGACAGAGGCCCCATGCTCTCCCCCGGCAATCAGTTTAACAGTTGTGGGGAAGAGCACAGGGGCCTCTGTAACCGGGGGTGCACAATCACCGACAGTACTGCCATCCAGCCAGCCCTTACCTTAACAGACTTTAGTGGATATGCAATGTTATGATAACGCCTCATTTCTATATAATTTGCTTGTCATTATCACCAACGTCAGTTATCGTTAACGCTGCGCTCTTTACAGGAGAAAACAAGACTTAACGTAATTGTTATTGGCCTTTGAAGATACAACGTTAGTGTTAACATTGTTTAAAAGAGCTTTGTGTATCTGGGCCTACTGTAAGTGGCTTAATGCATCATTAATGTGATACATCTACTGGCTTTACATGACAACGGGGGGTTATTATACATTTGTATAAAGCACCCAGAATGTATACAACTTGTTACAATGCAGACATACTCAAGGATATATAAAGACATCCATAATACTATTACAAGGATTCAAGCGGGCTCTCTAGCTCCCTAATGCACTATGAATATCTAGCCTGGAGCTAGGGTCACGTGTTGAGGTATGAATAGCTTCAGTTAGCTTTAACTCATGTCTTCCCTCTTCCAAAGCATGACAAGTCCTTAAGTCTTTCTTAACTTTATGCAGGAGTAGAAAACACAGGAAATTGTAGGTGTAGTGTAGGCAGAGAGTGCTTCTCTTGTGGGATGCTTCTATGAGGTTAGACTATGGTAAGAGAGAAAGGCCCTTACCAGGGGTGGATGCAGACAGGACTGTACTCACTGTGATCTAGGGTGGAAAGGAAGTGAAGAAGCAGTGTGGGTAAGGGAATAGCCTTGGGACGACTTCTTAAAACAAACAGAAGGGGGGGCACAGGACTAGCCCATTCTGGAGAGAAAGGCGGGGCTGCTATGGCAACTCACAGAATGTCTGAGGGAACTACAACATGTAGCAATAGTTGCATTTTACATGTAGCGTTGCTGCTGGGACAGGGAAAACTGAAGGCAATGAACAGGCATTAGCAAGGGAGGAATGGATCCCATAACTAAAGGAAGACAAAGGAAATGGATCTAGTTCCAGGACATCCCCGTCTGGTATCTGTAGATACCACTATATAACAAAACTATGGTGGAAACATATGTGCAATAGCATAACAAAGAACATCCATTCTCAAACAGTACAAGAGTCCATGTCCTCATAGCGAGCTATCAGTGACACCGGCCGGTATCCATTGTATCAATGCCCATGGCAAGGTTCTTTGGCAAAGGATGCAGGGTGGATGCACAGCTCCAGGTTGCTGGTTGCACACCACAATGTCTTGTGGTAAAGTCTTGGTGGCTGTTTCCTTTTAGCCTTTGTAAGAGAACAGTATTTTTGTCTCTGTAGTTTGCCCACAGAGTGCACCCCCTTGCAGGTATGCCAAGTCGTGGTAGCAGTGTCGCTCTAATTCACTGGCGTTGGCAAGAAAATGGAGATGGCTTTTATCGCTCCGGCGGAGCGGAACAAACTCCTGGAAGACTGGTACCTGTCGTGTTCTACTCCAGTACGACCCAGAGGGCAGTCGTTCAGGGGGACTCCATAGGAGCTCGGCCTGGGGACCCTACTGAACACTATTCGGAGTTGATCGGGTTCCTGAGGGGGTCGGACCAGATGATTGGAAACACGGTACCAGCATTTCTTCACCTTCCTTCATTAGAGGTGCGGCTTTGCGGGCGCGGTAAGGAATACCTTTCTGGATGAAGGCCACAAAGTTGTTTTTGTCTCCGGTTCCCTTTGTATGGGTCGCAGAGTGCGAAGTGAACCCTAGAGATGGCATGTTCTCCACTGTTGGGAAGCGCTTCTGGGTGAACGGAAAATGGTAGGGGGTTCACCCAACTGCCTGGTCCGTCTTTGGAGAGCTCCTTGGTTGTTGCCTACCTCGGGAATCCTATCTTCCCTCAATGGTGTTTGTTCTGTAGTCGTCCTGTGTCGTCTGGAACGCTGTGCACCGTAGAGGCGTGGGTGCTTTCTCTTGTACCAGAGAACATCTCCACGTAATTTGGTGAAACGCCTTTGTGTCTCTTTGTTGAACTGCACTCAGGGGTTGTTCTCTCCATGGACATGACGAAGAACAGTCTCTTTTGTCTGTAAATCCTTTGGGAAATGTCCTCTGCAACGGTCTCCCCTTACGTGTGTGAACGAGCAGCCTTTTGACACTGTGGCTTCACTGTAGGGCGCAGTCTTTTGCGGTTATGCAGCGGGGACAGCTGGCTGCTTTATCGCTGGATTACTCTGTGGAGAGGAAACGACTGTACGTCCTAGCCGTGCTATGCTCGCGAGAGGATCGCCCACGATGTTATATGTATTTTGGATATGACCCCTTGTCGGTCACACTTTGGGAGGTTACTTCTTTCCTTTGGTGGAGTCGACTCGTCATCTTGGTTATCTGAACCCGCTTAAGCATTCTTGGGGCCGATTGTCACATCCCTCGATGCAAGGATTTATTTGTGACCTCAGGGACTATGACCTTGTCTTTTCTCTTCACTTGGCCACCCTCGGTCACACGTTGCCGAGCCGGATACAAGGTAGACGAGAGATGTGTGTCCACACTGATTATCTTTACCGTTCTGCAGGCGTCGACATAAGTCTCGTCAGTGCTCTTTGTCGGTGCACGCGTTGCCCACTATCACCCACTAGGTCAAGTGTTTGAGGGTAGTTATGGCGCGTTGTGGGTCCGTTAAGTTGTTACGGACTTTATGTACCATATGATGTCCCTAAACGACGCAGTAGCAAGATATTGGCGCCTTGTTCTACCGGCCAGGAGTTGTAGTTGGCTATTCCTGACGGTGCCGGGTAATGGCGGTGCCATGTCCGGATGTGGGGAATCTGTCCCTGTTTGTGGCCATTGTGGCTGACACTCGATGAGTGTGGGGAGAGAATCTTCACTCTGTTATCCACCGAACGTATTCATGACGTAACCGCTTGCTCTTCTCCCTGTTGACTCAGTTGACCCTGCACAGGTTCTGAGGGGTGGAGATGAGGCATTGTCCTGTAGTTGAATAGGTTGAAGAACTCCGTCTTCGCCAATGATTGTTGCTTTGGTCATCGAGGATCGCATACACAATCACGAATAGCCTTCATCAGGTTGTCCCTGGGGGGGCTGTACTTGCAACAAGGCATATTCGTGGAGCGGACATTTTGTCACCTTCTTTTCCGCAAACTCACAGTGCGCGAGATGTGAAGCGATGTTGGCTCCCCTTCTCCTTCATCCCCGCCATGCTACGATAGGAGGATGGGTGTGTTGAGGGGTGATGGTGTCGACTGCCTTGGTGTAACGGATGTCACGTGCTTGTCACCTTTGCACCCGTCCATTTTCTTCTTACAGTCTTGAATAATGAAAGGACAAGAATAAACTGGCGCTACTATCTAACTCTATTATATAGATAACTAATAGTGCGGTTGACTAAACCATAAATAAACATATCTACTAAAACCACATACCATGATAACGTGATTATAAAAAAAATTATATTCATAACCTGTGGTTGTGGGTAGTCTGCTGCTATAAAACATTGGGGGTGGCCAGCACCCACACACTCTAAGAATGGAAACAACAAAGAAACAGCGCACAACGCCAAATAGTGAAGCAAGTAATAAAAATGTATTACACAAATAGAGGGGTATAAATCTGCGTACATCAAATAGAGGAAAACATAAGCATTTGGTGTATATACACTTGTTACCACTCCAGGGTTGTAGAAGGGAATTACCGATTCCCCTGTCTACAACCCTGGAGTGGTAAACAAGTGTGATATACACCAAATGCTTATGTTTCTCTATTTGATGTACGCAGATTTTTTTTATACCCCCACTATTATTGTAATACATTTTTATTACTTGCTTCACTATTTGGCGTTGTGCGCTGTTTTCTTTTTGTTTCCATTTCTTTGAATAAATGAGTTGTGGAAGCACAACATTGGAAACAAGCTCCCCATTCCCTGAGTAAGTTCTTTCGCTCCTCTATGGGTTTCATTCTGAATCCGATACACTTGTTAAGTGGATGCGGCCTTCTGTGTATAGGGCATTCTTTGTTAAGGTCCCTTGGTTTCTTGTCTCCGCCGATCGACCGATCGGGAGTAGTTTGGGTCGTGGGAGGCACGTTCGTCCTGCGGACCGAGATGGGTGTTTCGGTGTTACCGTATCTCGCCACTGGTCTCTCTGTCCTCAGGCTGCTTGCACTGTGTGTGGTTTGCGCACCTAAGAAGAAGCTGGGGTCGTTCCTTGTCCTGGCTGCTTCACGAATGAAGCTCAAGAAAACTGAGAATGGGGGGTAGACGACTTGTTTCTCCCTTTTGTATTTGGAGCCTTGTGAAATCCACCTTTCTTGGAGGTTGAAGGGTAGCTTCTCCAGGATGGGTCTAACTCCACGAGCTGAGTCTAGGACTTTGAGACCTATTAAGGAATGGTCTTTCCTTGCGAACTCCAGTTCTTGCAGCAGGTCTCCAAGATCTCGTAACTTCGAGTAGTCTTTAGTTGTGATCTTGGGGAAGCTTTCGACTCTTTTGAAGAGCGAATCCTCGACTGCTTCGGGGCTGCCGTAGGATTCTCCCAGTCTTTCCCACACTAGGTCAAGACCTACTTGGGGTTGGTGCGCATTTGCTGCCCGCAGTCTATTCGCGTACTCTCTGGATTCGTTCCCCAGGAACTTGAATAGCAGGTTGAGCTCTTCCCTTGCTGAGAAGTCCAAGCTCTTGATTGCGTCTTTGAACGTGAACTTCCACGTCCGGTAGTTCTCAGGGCGGTCGTTGAAGCAGATGAGCCCTGCTTGTACCAGGTCGCGCCGGATCATATACTTGGCTATGTCTGTCAGGCCTGAGGCATCGGCGTGTTTGTCCCGTTCTGAGGTAGTTGCTGGGAGGGTCCGTGCGGTAGCCTCTTCCTTGGCGTGGACGCGTGATGACTGCTGGTCGGTGTGAGGGGCTGTGTTTTCCCGTGTGGGTGTACCTGGATGGCGAGCCCGTTGTAGTGCACCCGTGTGCGTGCTGGCATGTGGATCACTGTTGCGGCTGTGGCTATCCCAGGCAGCATGTGCCATTGGCGGAGCAGCGTCTCCTCCTCGTGGACCTAGCAAGTCTTCGGTGTCTGTGGTGTCACTCCCTCCGTGTTGAGATGGTGCGCTGATGTTTACGCTGAAGAGGCTCCTTACGTAGTCTTCAGTGCGTTGGGCTGGATCCTCTGAGGCTATCCGTCTGTACGGTAGCTCCCCGCCGTCCTGTCTCACGGCGGCTTCTAAGACTTCGGCTTGGGCTATGGCGGCAGCGGCGTCCTCTTCTTTGCTTAGAGCCTCTAGATCCGCGTCTAATTAGGCCTTTCTACGCGCATTGGCAGCGGCGGTGGTAGCAGCGGCGGCGGCATTGGCAGCGGCGGCGGTAGTAGCGGCGGCGGCTTGGCAGCGGCGGCGGCGACATGCTCCTCCTCTTCTATGCGCGCCTTTTCTGCCCTTACGGCTGCTTCTCTCCGACCATATTCGGCCCTGGCACGTGCGGCCTCTGCGGTGGCTCGCGCCTTGGTAGCGTTTGCGCTTGCGCTAGACGCGTGAGATTGCGCTGATCTTGCTGACCTTGATGAGTGTCTGGATGTGCTGAAGCGCTGTGATGCAGTTTCCAGCAAAAGGTCCTTTCTCTGGTCTTCGGCCTCAGTGATAGTGGTCTGCACGAAGCCGTCACGCTCCAGGTCAGTTGCCTCCTGCTGGTCACGTTCGCTGAGGCTTTCCTCCGTGTTAATTCTTTTTAGGTTGGCGAGATATGTTTGTGACAGCATTTGGTAATGTTTGTGACTTGACCTCAATTGGGCTATAGCTTGCCTAATTTGTTTCTCCTGATCGCTAGTACTTGCAACGTTACATATTTCACGACCAGTGTCCTCCCAGGCCTTCTCTAACTTTTCGCGGTGTGCTTCAATGTCAGTCTCATATTTTTCGCGGGCCTTTTGTGTCAGTGTGACTGTCCGTTTGGGCCTTGTGCCTGCCTGCGCCTGTTGCGGTTGCGCGGCGTTCTCTGTGTCTGAGTGATCGCTTTCCTGCGTGATGTCTGGTGAGGCTCTGAGTTCTGCCATGCTGTAGGTGTGTGTAGGCCTTTTGCCAGTGCATGTGGCGTGCGGTCTTTTACCTTGTCAGCGATGGGCGTCTGTCTCAGATGGTGCCGAGCGGTGTCCTGCAGCGTGCAGCGTAGGGGTAGCTGTACTCACAGGTGTCTGGTGGCTCTGACCCGTGTCCTGGCGGGTGTCCGGTGGCGTGGCCCTTGATGGCGCTGGCCGTGGGGACGTGTGCAGGGATAGGTTAGATGGTGGACTCAAAAAGACAGAGAAGGCGATCAAGGCTCTGTGTGTAAAGTGCACTCAGTCTGCAAAGCTGCTGCCTTAGGTGTAGGGTTGAAGCTGGCTGTGCCCAGTGTGAATCTGCTGCTTGTCCAGAGACTATTCTGTATAGCATAAAGTCTATGAGTAGTAGCTCCTGTGTGATTCCCTAACACAGGTCTTTGTTTTACTGTGCTGTTTAAACTGCTGCTTGTTTTGCAGAAAGCTGTAGCTGTTTGCTGTATAGCTGTGTAGAGCTGCACTTTGTAGCATGAAGGCTGTGAGTGATAGCTTCTGCGTAGACCTCTAGTACACGGTCTCTCTCTTACTATCCTGAAGCTAGGGTCACGTGTTGAGGTATGAATAGCTTCAGTTAGCT